>VUQY01043119.1:2706-16560 GCA_015108415.1 Tilapia sparrmanii
CTCACATTTTAATTATTTATTGACACATTTAATTAATTATTGACACATTTAATTAATTATTTATGTATTTCACATTTTAATTAATTATTGACACATTTAATTAATTATTTAATGGTATATTTAATTAATACATTATGGCAGTCCTGGCGTTCCATATGCACCTAGTGTACCACATGCATATGGAATAAGTTAGTACACTAACCTATTCTTTAGATTTGATTTTTCAGTCATTATGTAAATGTACTGTTTATAAGATTGGGGAAACCTGCAGTCAGCTGAGACTGAAGAAGTCACTTGGAAGAGTGACGAAACGTTTCTCCCACAAAACGCTACGTCCAGATGAACAGAATCAACTTTTAGAGATACCAGAGTAACATCTTTATAAAAGCATTGCTGCTTATCATTAGACATATCATAAAGAGAAATTATAAACATTAAAAACAAACAAAGTCAAAGATTTCATAAAAATCAGAGAAAAGCTATTAAAATAATCAGCAGAACATCAACAAAACATTCATCAAATTCTAATTCAAATCTAAAGAAGTGTTCATTACAGTGTCATTACAATCTGGCATTTATGTAGTTAACATCTGAAGCATCTGAATCTGCCCAATGGTCACATGACAAAGGGACATTTTATATATGGTGGAATCTGGAGTCTGTGTTTGCACAACACAGAAGACTTTCTTGTTAAGCGTCAAACTTGAAGAGGAAACATGCAGCGACTCTTTATACTCACGCTCAGCCTGATACCATGGATCCCAGGTATTCACTGTGACTGTGTGCATTTGATTAGAGAAGTCAGACAAAAAAGATTTTCAAGCTGTTTTCAGCTTCACATAATTGGAAAAAACAAAGATAATTTATGTCTGTGCCGCCTCCTCACTTCTCTGCTGTGCTTTTGGCAAATACTCTTGTTAAAATGTGTGATACTCCTTAGGCTTGCTTCTCTGTACAATTTTATAACTTTTCAGTATTAACTGTTTGTTTAAGACGGACTAGAAGGTTGTTAAAACCCAGTGGGAGTTTCCCCCCAAAGAGGGACAAAAGGACCCCCTGATGATCCTCTACCTAATCACATGAGCCAAAGGAAACTGAAGCGGGTTATTATGGTGCAAGTGTTGCCAAAGGCCACACCTTTTATTTCTATATAACAGGTGTCCGATGTGAGCAACTGCTCTGTTAAAGTTGTGTCATGACTAAAAGTTTCATTTCAAATTGGTGTTTAACATTTAATCATTTCCACTTCTTGTCAGCTGTTCTCTGCTGGGTGGCCACTAAGAAGGAGTTTACTGGCCCGGAGGGTGGATCCCTCACTGTCCAATGTCGATATGGTCCTCACTATGATAAACATGTCAAATACTGGTGTCGTGGGTGGACGAGAGATTACTGCGATATCTTGGCTCGAACTGACGGGACCTTGGCCAATCAAGACAAAGTGAGCATTTCTGACAACCGGCATGGGTTGATGTTCACAGTGACCATGGACAACCTGAAAGAGACGGATTCTGGGTGGTACTCGTGTGGTGTGGAAATAGCATTAGGATATGATGACATGGCTTTCACTCAAGTGAAAGTGTCTCATGGTGAGTAATGGAGAAATTTTTGATGATAAACATTTATGAACCCAGTTTTAAAGAAGTTTGTTGCATTTTCACGATCTCTGCAGGTGTGTCAGTTGTGAACAGAATTGTGAGTGGGGAAGAAGGAAGTAGTCTCACAGTTCAATGCCTTTACACTCCTAGATTCAGGTATTTGGTTTTCCTTTGGAGGATTTTATCCACATTTTGTCCTTTAAAACCCTTAGAACTGTCCTTAAAGAAGCACTGATCACACTTCAGTAAATGTGGGAATTTGTCCAGAAACTTTCATTGGTATCAAACGCTGGTGGACAGCGAGCATTCACTGACTCTCCTGTGACTGTCTGTCAACAGACAAGATGAGAAGAAGTGGTGTCGGAGCGGAGACCCGAGATCCTGTCTGTCGACGGGTTCTAAAGGGAGTTACGAAGATGCTTCAGTGGACATCAGCGATGACATAACTGGGGCTTTCACTGTAACCTTAAAGAAGCTGCAGATGAGAGATGCTGGCTGGTATTCATGTTCTGCAGGGCAGCAGCAAGTAGCCGTACAGGTTCAGGTCAGACCACACGGCTCTACTAGTAAGTTGATAAAGAGCCTTTCATATTTTAGACATAAAAAACATAACAAATTACACTTTTGAGCTTTGCTGTCTAACTGATTCAAAACTGTGATAATTAAACTTCATTAGGGATTTTATGTGTGCTGATATCATGAAGGATGATTTTTTTTCATCACAGGGAGTCTAGAGTTATTCAACATCCTTATGCTGAATAACTCTAGACTTCCCTCTCTAGAAATGCACCCTGTATATTTTTATTGCTATTCAGCCAACATTTAAAAGATTTATGACACAAAAATCACATGTAACACAGTTGGCTGTAAAAGAAATGCAACTGATAGAAGCAACACAGCTGACGGCATGCATTAAGAGGAAAAGAGAAACCTGTATTCAGATAAAAATATTGCTATTTTCTCTCTCTGTTTCTATAAATATTAAGTGCTTCTCTCAAAACCAGCATGTGGTGCATTAATTAGACTCAGTCTAAATCATGATAGAATGTGTTATCCAAGTAAAACAGGGTGACAGGTAACAAATGGGCAATTCTTTAGTTTTAGGCCCTCGCTAACATGTCACCTCTAAATGCAGCCTAGTGTTAATTTGAATAGCAAAACTTGACATTTAGCTAAATGGCCAGGAAAAAATAAATGATGGAAACGGTTGATTTTTTAAAAAATTAATTAAAAACAACTATGATATTTATCATTGCTCGAAATGAATGTTTGGCCAATAAAGCTCGTTGACATGAAATTTACCCCTAACTGTAGAACGAACCAAAAATTGCTAAAATGCTAAACAGACATAGTCTGAGATTGTGTCATTATTGTGTATCATCGGTTGCAAATGATTTTAACACACATAATGCCATTTTGTGTTATAGACAACATTATTTTAAGTAAAAGAAAACAAACTAAGACCCTTCCCATGTTTCACAGTCCTTACATGCTAATACAGGCACATTTACCATCTCTGTGTTCTTAGGTTAGAGTAATAGCAACATTTCCAAGATAAATAAATGATTACAGCTTATCATTTGCATAACCTATTAGCATTTTAAGTCATGCATTGTAGGTTTTTTTGTGGTTGCTTGGCATTTACTCCATGTCACCTTGCAGCTGCTGAAATGGGAAGAAGCAGCTTTAAAAATCAATATGTGTTTGTGACAGATGGCAGAGGCTCTCAAGTCTCTACTTGTTCAGGGTATCGATTATTAAAAGTCACCTATGAACAATATTGATGTTAGGATGCTGGAAACACTCTTTACCTATAACAGCATATTTACAGAGTTGTTACAGTATTTTGTTTTAGCGCTACAATATCTTTACCTTCAAAAACAGAGCCCGTGACAACCCCACCTACTCCGAGTCAGCCCTGGTACCGTTACCGGTAAAAGTCAGCACTTTTTTATCTTCACTTTAATGCATGTCGAAGGTGGATTGTCTGCTCAGTCTGCTTTGTGCCTGCTTCCTAGTTACATGTTGGAGTCTATAGTGGGGTGTTCGTCTCTCCTGCTTCTAGTGGGCTTGGCTGTATTGGCAAGAAAGATACTGCGCAGTAAGGCAACTTCATATTCCTTTGAATTTTAAATTGTTATTAAGTGTGTGTGTGTGTGTGTGTGTGTTTATTTATACGATATAACAAAATGCATTAAATATATCTGACTACTAATTTGAATTTATATTTTGGGCATTCTTTCTAGAGAAGGCTTCTTCATGCTTTAAGGAGACGGAAGAGATATTCCCTGTAAGCCCACATTATCATGGCCATCACTGATCTATTACACTCCTTAAGAAACACAATTATCAGTGATATTTTTTAATGATTAGATCACTCATTCTCCTTTCTGTCAACTACAGGATAATCCAAAGGGCATGAGGAACCTGCAACGAAGCAAGGAACACATTATTAAGTTTGACAAGAAGGGTACAATGAACCTACTTGATTACTAAGATCATTTTGTGAATTGTTAATTGTTACTCGTTGTAACTGAATGTAATTTTTCTATTAATTTGCCACACAGAACATATGGTCTTTGTTCCAGTATCTTTTTTACCAAACCAAACCATGTCTGAACAAAGCTGTTGATGTTCTGCTTCCTGCAATATAAATTTGGCACATTATAGACTTGTCTTATATAGACTCAGTATTTTAGACTCAATAAAATAAATCAAAATACACGTGTATAATTATATGTGACTTTTTATTTATGTACCAGACTCTATGTATTTTTGCAACCTGTGACCTTTTTTGCTCATTAGGGTCTTATGGCAAAGTAGCATTTAGGTGGAAATCTATGCGTAAAACTTTCCTTTTTAGTTACACTTCAATAGACCTATAGAGTGTTTGGGGCTTCCCATGATGCACTGATGGTTTCTTCTTTACTAACCTTTTTTCACTCTCTCTGTGCTTACATGCCACTTTGCATTTAATCATCATGATTAATCTCTGGCCCTCCTTCACTGTGTATTTAATTTGTCCTGTCTTGCTCAACAAAGCGGTCAGTGCAGATGTCTTCCCCTCCCTGAGCCTGATTCTGACAGAGGTTTCTACCAGTTAAAAGGAAAAGGGAGTTTTTCCTTCCCACTGTTGCAAAGTTCTTGTTCAGGGTTAGCTCTTTGTAGTTATATATAACTCCTCGAGGCGAGTGTTGTGATTTGGAGCTAGATAACTAAAATTAAATTGAATTGAATCTGCCAATCAAAGTTGCAGCTGAAGAGAAGGAACACTCACTTGGGGTTTAAGTGTTTGTGTTTCACAGATGGTGTATATGGACTGTAGTTTAAGTTGGGCTCTGCTTTAGTTTCTACTACTGCTGAGAGACATGTCTATTTTGCTTATTAATGCCACTGAGTAGGGGGTTTTGGTATTGTATTTGCTCAAAAGGGCCAAAAGTGCAAAAATGATGTCAAGTACTGTCAAGAGCATGACAGCGCTGCAGGTGGCGATATAATCTTGTCTGTATTAAAAGGCTGGCCAATCAGAAGTCTAGGAGGAACTATCACCAACACTGTGCACATTCTGACATCGAAGAAGGAAATAGAGACCCACACCTTTGATGTCTGGAAGCCGTTTTCCTTGTCCACATGTGAACACATAAAGTAACTTTCTAAAACCTTCACCCTGTAAGCAGTTTTCCAAAGTGCTGTTTTCAGTTATCTAAAAAGCTGTTTACATGTGGATGAAACACACAAAAAAGCTACATTTTCTTATGTAAGTGTAGACAGACCCACACAGAGCTCTCTTTAATTGTCTTTAATGCATCCACGAGTGCAGCAGTTCCAAGAGGAAGCAACTGTTACATGTCAATGAAACTACTACCAATTAAGAACAAAATTGACTAGTTTAACATTGTAAGACTTTCTTTTTGTTATCATAAGGCAACATAATTATTGCAGTCAATTAAAATAACATGTTAACACTGATGGTTCCCAAGAAATCATAACGCCTGCATATATAATCTACATATGAAGTGGTTATTTTTTCAGCTCCAAGCTGCTGCTTGTTGCTACAAAGACCAAACAGAAAGAATATCAAATGCAAACAGTAAATCTCGTCTGCCCAAAAAACCCATGAGACCCAGAGGGGAAAAATGATTTAAGTTTTTGCTCATATTAGTGGAACCAGACTGCACTGTTTGATATGTAATAACATAATAATGATATAGCTAATTAACACATTTAGACGTGGATATAGTCTGACTGAAAAATTGTGGAGGAAAATGTACATGACGTTAGCGTAGTCGTGAAATGCACTTCAGAAAATAGGATGTCGGCAAATTAACTCTGAGAGGAACAGCTCTACATTTTATGCTTTTATGAAGAGAAGATTTTCCCCTGTCTGGCAACATTTTGATCTCATCTCTCCTAATAAAGTATGCGCACAGTAATAAATATCACAAATGATAAGTGCCATAATATAAATAAACAACACCACAGATTCCTATAATCTGATTTCTGTCTTTTAGTTTATTAAAGAGTGAAGCGTCACACACTAGTTTGTGTCATGATTACACAGTTACACAATCATACCAAAACTCTGTCCTGATAGTTTCCACTTTCTCTTTCGTATCAGACATGCTGAGGCAATATTCGTGATAAATAACCATGAAAACAATTTATTTATTCAGTTTAGAGGTTTACACATCACATCATTATAATCATTGAGCCTGATTCACTTGAATCGTCCACTTGATGGCGCAGTAGAGCAAATGAATCATCACAATGCTTCAAACCATGAGTCGACCAGTTGGATGGAAAGCTTCAGTTCACCGCGAGGC
This sequence comes from Tilapia sparrmanii, assembly GCA_015108415.1. NCBI lineage: Eukaryota > Metazoa > Chordata > Actinopteri > Cichliformes > Cichlidae > Tilapia > Tilapia sparrmanii. Next base: position 9,125 of record VUQY01043119.1, read on the forward strand.
TTCATCTCACCATCACTAGGTACATTCTATGCTCAGTGATGTATGCAGTGCTTTAAAGGGCAGCAATGCTAAAATTTTAAATCACCTTGTGTTGAACTCGGAGCTGAAGCTGGAGTCATAGCGTGTTCATTTGTTTATTTTCTTTCTTCAAACTGCAGATCTGACTGAGTCATTTGATCCGTTTATGAAGAATCTTGATAGGCAAAAAGCGATCAAAGCAGAGGTATGAGGTCATAGATTGTGGTGCAGAGCTGCGTTCAGCCATGCAAACACATGCAAAGTTTCATGCCTGATGCAAACAGTTTGCTGACATCTGGGTACTCTTTCCTTTTGTATAAATGCATATTAAAAAATAAATAAATTAGACAATATTCAAAAAACTTAATCGAGAACCTGATCATGTCTCTGCTGGAGCTGTGCTTTAAGTGTTTAAAAAGCTATAATTGAGCAATGTTTTCATAGCTATGGTTTTGCTTAAAATGTTCTTATTCAAATGGACTCATTAGCTGTGGTTCAGCAATAATGAGCAATGGATTTGCTTTGTGTACCAAAGCAGTTGTGCTATTGTAACTGCGAACTGGACTGCTGAGCCAGTAGATTAAAAATTTGCCAGTTTCGGATTTGAATTCCAAATTTGAAGCCAAGACCTGAAAAAAGTCTTCCACACATTTATTATCGCAGCAAGCTGACACTGTGTGTGTTTAAAGCTACAAAGCAGAGATGTCGACCCCATAAGATGCAGTCAGCAGCCTTAGCTCTGTTAGACCAGTAGGTGTGCAGGAGCCCTGTTTTTATATGATATCATTACATGTGTTGTGTTTGAACCTCGGGTTATTTACTTGTTTTGTTTGTTGTTGCATTCTGTCTGTTTTCTGTGAACTTTTGAATGAAAGGAGGAAAGCACAATAAATGTGACCTTTGAGAGGAAATCTATCTGTATTTAACATTTATAAGTGTGCTTTCTTACTTAAAGTGTAACGAGCTTTATATTCAATATTTTATTCTTATTTTTGTATCTTTAAGGTCTTGAGCATCAAGTGGTGTTACTTCGCTCTCACTCAATTTTCACATGTCATATGAAGTGATAAACCTTCCACTGAAATGCTTTGCCTAACAAAAGAGAGAGAGAGATAAAAAGGAGCTGTGACTCCCTCAAGGCTTTGCAAATTATGATATTTAAATTTTTTTATCAACTTCAAACATATTCCATAACAGGACAGACACCAGGAGGACCAAACATCTAGTCCAACTCTTATACATTTATGGTAATGCGGATGACATCTGGAAAAAGAGGATGTTTAATGGTTTTAATATGGGTGTGGTATGTGTGCTGTAGGCTACACAACTCATGATATGTAGTCATGAAATGTTGCAGGTAAATAGTCACATTGAGACAGAAGGCATCAATAATGTTTTATTTCTTATTGAATGTGAAACCGTATATACATGGGTGTATTTTGAGTCCAGTGTGGACACAACCTTTTTCTGATTTCGGATGCACAGTTAAGGCTGATCCCCACCAAACATTTCAAATCTACTCAGTTCAATTCCATTAAGTTTTGTTTATATCGCTCCAAATCACAACAACAGTCACCTCAAGGCGCTTATTATTATATTGTACATTATACTGTAAGGTAAAGGCCCTACAATAGTACAGAGAAAACCAGACAATCAGACAACCCCGCCTTTGAGCACTTGGCAACAGTGGGAAGGAAAAACTCCTTGTAACAGGAAGAAACTTCCAGCAGAACCAGGCTGCATTCCCTGTTTCTCTCAAATATGCTGCAATCTCAGCCTAGATTTATTTATAATTAGTAATTTTAAACCTATTTCTAATCTGTCATTCTTCAGTGGAATATTTGAAAAATGTTTACAAACAACTAAATAAGCAATTTTCAACTTATTGACTTTATAAGTTCCAGTTAGGGTTCAGATTGAATCATAGCGCAGAAACAGGTCAGTGACCTAAAGATCAACGGTGACAGAAAGTCTCATTCTTAGGTGATCTCATTGCTGCTTTTGACACCATGCATCATGACATTTTAATTCAAAGGCTTCATGACTCTGGTCAGGTTCTTGACTAGCTCTCATCGTATCTAAAGAGCAAAAGGTTTTATGTTGCAATTAGCAGTTTTAGATCTGCAAAAATAAAAAATCAATCAGGAGTTCCTCAAGGGTCAGTCCTTGGTCCATTACTCTTTAACTTTTACATGGTCCCATTTGGTACTGTCATAACGAATCAAAACATATCGTACCATTCTTATGCAGATGACACACAGCTGTACTTATCACTTTCCTTTAATGATCTAACCTCTGTTCACAAAGTAATGAGGTGTCTTGATGAAATGTGAACTGCTGGAAACTTTTAAGAACTGAACAGAGACAAGACAGAAATATTTGTTGCTGGTCCAAAAAGTCAAAGATATAAAATTTGTTCATGTTTATCATCAGTTTCTCTGAAACGCTGTGAGCAAATCAGGATCCTTGGCACCATTTTGGACTGTGATTTCAGTTTTGATAATCACATCAATAAGGTTAACACTAATGCTCTTTATCGCTTAAAATATATATCAAAACTTAGAAAATACTTATGTAACCTTTAAGTCTTTTAGAGAATGTTTAACATATCAAACATGTTAAACGTTCTGTATACCAGATTATCTAAATCAGCGGTCTCCAACTTTTTTCGCGCCACATGCCGGTTTTTGTCCAAAAATATTTTTATGGACCGGCTTTTAAGGTGTCGCGGATAAAAACAACAAAATAAAACCAGTACTGGTACCAAAAAGAAGATTCATTCACAACACACGGGAAAAGACCCAGGGAAACAGAGTTAATGATAAAAACGATTAAATAAATAATGCTAAAAACCGATAAAAACCCTGAAAACCATAAATTTCACACCCAAGCCTCAACAACCGATACCGGTACATGGCCCGGGGGTTGGGGACCGCTGATCTAAATCATCAGCAGGATGGCTTCAGCTTATTGGAAATTCAGCAGCCAGACACCTTAGAGCTATGCACAAATTTGACCGTATTAGCCAAGTATTAAAATCACTTTACAGTACATTATACCTTTAAAATCCTTCTACTAGTTAACAATGCTGTCAATACTTTGCAGCTGTACCTTGTACTTTTTAAATATTTTTATGGGATATGTACTTATCACTTCTTATCATCTGCATGAAACAATTTAAAATAGTAAAGCGTAAATATGTAGGATAAATGTAGAGTTAAAATTGAAATGGAGTAGAAGAAGAAACTTCATGAAACTGTACCACTCAGTAAATTTGTTCTAAAGTCTGAGCTCAACACTTCCAGCAATTTGAAAAGACTCCATCACACGCCAGTCACATGATCACTAATCTGAAAATGAGCTCAAACCAACCAGTTTGGCTCCAGTTTGTATCTAAGAGCCCCAGTGGGTGTGAAATAGCTACTGTAGCTCCATTCAGAGATGAAATCAGCCAGCCTTCCCTGTACCCATCTATTCTTCCTCGTGGTTTTTATTCAAGTTTGATTATGAAAGCTGAACATGTCCTTTTAACCAGTGCAAAGCTCTGCAGCATTCCTCAGTGTTCTACTGTCTAAGGCCTTCGTGAGGGGAAAACATGAACCATTGGACTTAAACACCACACCCATGAGGTAAACACACTCCTTGCTAGTTTGAAACCTATGATTACACACTCCTGTGCACACAAAGTATGTGCTAAACGTGCACATTCATGTGGTATGTAACTAATGCTGGGCTGTGCTGAGAATGCTGCCGTTTTAAGATTAGGAAGTAAAGAGAAACCGGAGCAGGGCTCAGGAGTGGGAGGGCCGGGCTGATAAATAACTGTTGTGACGTTACATTTTCCTGTTTAACAGCTAGTCCTGTTATCTATTCATGCCAATTTATGCAGCAGGAGTCACCTGATCGGCTGTCAGTAAGAACACAGGAGTGGTTGGATAACTTCCATTACAGAAGAAAAGCTGTAAGTATGAGCAAAAAGTTTTTTATTTCATTCTTAAACTGTGAAACAGATCAGGTCAAGCAGCATCAATTAATTCAAAAGAGGAACAGCACATGTGCACCACTTATTGGTTGTTTAGATAGCCGGCTTGCTGCACAAAGCTAAATCCTGAGTATTCAAAGAGTGCAGTAATAACACATGTAAAATGTTGCTAGTTGTTTGCATTTGAAATGTAACAAGCTTCACTTGTGTGCTTAAGACAATCCTCTAAAAAAAACAGCCGCCTGTTTGTGCACTTGTTAACTGAATGCATTTAATTGGTGCCTTTACATAAGCTGCTTCCGCTTCAGTTTTGTAGCTTTCAGCGCAGTTAAAATCCACTCACTGCCCGATCAGCTTGTTCCAAGTATGGAATAAATCTTTATGAAGAGTGAAGTTTGTAATGATTGACCCAGTTAGATCTGTATATGGCCTAAAAGCCTTTACTGTGTTTGCACTGGAATGTGTTCTTAAGGGAGTTTGGAGTAAAATGCCTGTTCTTGGCTGGGGAGATTCATATAAATCCCTTTGTGTAGTGACTATGTAGCAGTTGTCAAACTTAGCTCACTATAAAGATTTTAAAAAGGTGTAAAAAGTTGGCTGTGTCTCGCAGTGGCTTCACGTTACTTGGATAAGAAACCACCACTGCTGTTTTTACACCTTGGTTTATGGAGTAGATTAAACAAATAATATGAAACGTTTACATTAGTGAGCTGGCTGGCTGATTCTGGTACTTCTGGAGAGAAGCAGTAATTATGCAAAGCTAAGGGCAGTAAACTTTCATTTGTTTACCACAAATTTAGCTAAACTGGTTCTTTAACAAAGGGCGTAAAGTTCAGTTTTTACTAATCGTTGTTCTTTGGTAATAACTGCTGGGTTGGGTTTTCTTCAGGAGCTGCTTTCCTCATATTCTCCTGTGGTAGGAGTTCTTCCAACACCACTATGTTTGTGAGCATTTAACCCTTTAACATCTAAGTCATTATGATAATCCCAACCCTTAAACCCGTCTACTAGCCTACCTCAGGACCCCTACCCTAATTGCTTAACACACAAGAAGAACTTGAGTGCAACAATACCCTATAGCTAAAGGCCCAGTAGTTACATATGATGGCCTGTGCATTGCACACAACACAACACAAGTCGCCTCAAATAGGGACTCACACCTCAGAAGGTTAAGACAGAAACATATACTGTATATAAATGATGGACATGATCTTTCTGATCTAAAAATCAAAGCCAATTTCTACTAGAAAAGTCACCCTTGGTTTCTCAGACTGTCATCACACTTCACTATGGAAACACCAAGCTGATGATAGAGGCAAAAAAGCACTAAGAGTAAAGCTTCAAGGCAGGACCAACCAATGAGATGGTGTATCAAATGTATATCAAATGTACCCATTTCATTGAAGAATTTCCAAATATCTGGATTCACCTTAAATGACCTTGCATATGTATTTTTCCAGTCTTGCCTTTCAAATAAAAACAAATTACAAAAGTCTTTAATGTTTCTTGGGTTAAATTGCTGCCTTCATGCTTTGTGAAACTAGTCTCACACTTATGAGCTCAGAAGTGCTGTGTTTTTTTTAGCAAGTCATTATAATTATACCTCTGATCTCTAAGTAAGATATTTTGATTGGTGGAAGAGTAGACTATTATTATATTACAGTAATAACATGTGGAAAGAATGGGTGTGTTAGTTTGGGAAACAATGACTCATTCATTAAGCACACTGAAGAGTGCGGGGTGTATGGAGCCTGAATTTCAAGAAGTGCATGCTTCAACATATTTACACAATTACACACACACACACACGCACACACACATGCACACACACACACACAAGCAGAAGTCACAAGAGTGCTCAACGTTTGTTAATAAAGTCCTTTTGTTGCCTCAAGCTTGCTAAAATAATTTTTTCTGGTAGTGTTTTCAGACATGAACAATACGTTTTATCAAGCTCTCCTCTCACCACGACATTCAGACATTTGCATTTACTCCCTCTGCCTGCAGCTTATCTTTTGACTTCCTCATTTACAGTTCTGCAGGTCATGGCCTCCAACATGTTACCAGAAAAACAGTTCTACTGTCCCGTCTGTGAGCAGGTGTTCACAGACCCGGTGACGACTCCCTGCGGACACAACTTCTGCCAAGCCTGCATTCAGAGCAAGTGGGAAGGCACTGACGTCTGCCAGTGCCCCGCGTGTGACAGGTCGTTCCCTTCAAGGCCTGAAATAAGCATAAATATAGCTTTCAAAGAGCTCGCAGACACATTCAAACAGATGATAGTCTGCTCATCGGCCGCGCCGCTGTCTTCAGCCCAGCCGGGTGAGGTGGTGTGTGATGTCTGTGCCGCCACGTCTCTGCAGGTGAAAGCACTGAAATCCTGCCTGGTGTGTCTGACATCGTACTGTGAATCCCACCTGGAGCCTCACAAGAGGGTGGTCACCCTGAAGCTGCACAAGCTCATGGAGCCGGTGAAGAACTTGCAGGACAGGATGTGTAAGAAGCACGAGCGGCTGCTGGAGATGTTCTGCAGGGATGAGCAGAAGTGTGTGTGCCAGTTCTGCACTGAGACTGAGCACAGAGATCACCAGGTTGTTTCTGTAGAGGACGAGAGCACGGAGAGGAAGGTGTGTGGTGAACTTTCTAAACTGTCTGAACATTTTTTTATGTATACTTTGTCGGGAATCAAATCAGTGTAGAGCGGTGCGAACAAACCACAGAGGCCCCAGAAACGTACAATCAAACGTGAGTTTATTAACAGCCAGGAGAAAACATCAGCATATGTCTTCTGACAAAAATACACTTTGAGAACACTTATAAAGCAGTGGGGTACACGCCCCCCCATGGCGTCAATTACAGATTAAAAATACATTGTTCACAGTCAATGGTACATCTTGTACATCTTTAATGGCTATAATCAGACATAGAACTTCTCCTTTTACTAACACCTACCCTATAAGGCAATAACCTTAAGTCTGCAAAGTCTCTAAGGTCTAATTATTACCTCTAGTCATCTGTTACCAAGGAGAACAAAAGTACAGTGAGACACAAAAATTAGTTAAGGCCTAAGAGGCCACAGAGGCCTGGCACATTCCTAGATTATATGTGTTGTAAGCATGTATTGCAGTTATCCTTCTATGCTCTCATCTTCCTCAGCATGTATCACATGGACATCGCGCCAGTGAGGCTTAAAACCCTTAATGAAGAGAACATCAACTCTAAATCAGCACTATGCAATGTGTATGAACTACTTCCGGTTATACCTGTAATAAAAGTCAACATAATAAAAGGATCCTTAAATGAACATATTCAATAAACAACTTTAAGGCAATATCAATCCTGTAAAGAAATGTTATTAAATGGGATGATGCTGTAAAAGAATGTTATTAATGCAATTATAGCAATGCAGGTTATATGGCAGCAATAAAAGAAATTC
>VUQY01043120.1:3378-15584 GCA_015108415.1 Tilapia sparrmanii
GATGCAAGTGGAAGAAGCACAGCGTTTAATAATTAAAACTAGTGAAATAATAGAAAAACAGAACAGGGCAGATGAAACCATCTGCCCTGATGGTTTCATCTGCCCTGTTCTGTTTTCCTCAGCCTCATCCAGAATCTGTATGGTTTCATGCAGAAATCATACAGATTCTGCACGAGATTCATAAAAAGCACAAGTTTCTCCTTAATCGCATACCTGCCTCTTATCAACAAATGCAGATGAGTTGACGTTCTTATTAGAATTCCAAGAAGATGGAATTCTAGATATTCTGTCAACTCATCTGACCCCTCTAATAAAAACAAATGCCTCCAACAGTATATAACTTTTTTTTTTTTAATCCTCTTTTCATGAAAGTTTTTGTCACATGGAAATAAAAAGATGTCCAGGTTTCTGTTTTCAGCGTACAGCTGTGCGATGGATTTGTCCAACACCAGGCACTTGCTGCTCTTGATGGCTGTGTCGATGCCACCAAGAAGACAGAATTCTAGATATTCCGTCTTCTTGGGAGAAGAGAGCTGGTGTCTCCCATCTCGCACCACCATTCATCAAAGTAACACCAAAGCCTCGTCATCAAAGTAATCAATCCGGATTCGTCAGTCTTTACTTATTTATTTATTAAATATGTTTTTTATATCGCCTTTATTACCTTTTAACTATAAATCAAAATGTGTTTAAATCACTGGAATGTTTTTTAATTATTTGTGTAATAAAATAAATGTTATCCAATTAAATTTTATTCAGTGAAATTTGTGCCGCCATGACATTTCGGCTCTTAAAAGAGCCTTCTTCAGGCTGTGGCACAAAAATGTGAAAAAGACCTCGTGTCTCTGTGTTTCACTGTGTTGCTGCTTTGGTGTCTACAGTCGAAATGTCCTCTCTCTCTCATATTTATAGTAGGGGTGTCAACCTCGCGGCCCACTGACCAATTGTGGTCCCCAGAGCGATATTATGTGGCCCCCTACCTACAATAAATGTTTGATATTAGTGCGGCCTGTGTGTTTTTTCTCACAAACTCCTGCATGAGTCGTTGACCTGGGTGTTTCATAATTTTTAACACTTTTTTGCCACCGTAGCTCAGGCTCATGACATGTCTACTGAGGCAACAAGATTTTTTCAAGAAAGCAAGCAAAGAAAGTGGTGTGGCAGAGCTAGCTATGTGGTGAGTGAGATGATTGCTAAGGCAGGAAAGCCATTCAAAGACAGCGAGTTCATCAAACAGCACATATTACAGGTCTCAAGTATAGTCGGTCTGGTAAAGAATGAAGTATTAATATTTTTTTCTATATTAAATATGAATATATATTTGTTTTATTTTTTTACTTGGAATAAATTTTTACATCCAGAAATCATGTTTGCACATCATATTTACAATATACATTTTTTAATTAAAAAAATATTTTTAAATGTGATTTTTTTAAAATATCCACTCTTCAATCAACCCAATGACTTTATCAACCCTACACATTCGCCGTATTTATCAATTTTGTAACCCCTCAATTATATTTTGAACTCTTCGATTGTCATGGTCCTGGGTCTTTTTAGGGAATTGACCCTGGAAGGTCCAAGAGGGGCACGGTCCTTCCCCCAGTCATTTCCGCAAAACCCATTACAGTTACACTGCTGGGAATGCTGCTGCCGTTTCCCATAGCGTACTGTGGCCCAGCCATGGACCTGATCATCAAAGGACATAATTATTTCTTGTGTGTTTTTATGTTTTAAATGTTATTTGTTTTATTTATTGAGGCAAAATGAAAAAAACAATGAAAACAATGAAAATGAAAAACAAACAATGAGCAACCAAATAAAAGAAAAATTAAGTTAAACTGTTTTATGAATTTGCTAATCAAGGTGCTAATCCAAATGTTAATCCCTGAGCGAACAGGAAAGGGAAATGGATTTTAAAATAAGGAGTGGAATCGCCATTTTAAATTGTGTTTTTAAAAGCATTATGAAAATCATTTTTTTAATGTGGAATTTGGAAATGAATTTACAAAAGCAGAATTGATTCTACAATTCATTATTTAAGCACTGAATTCTTTATTTCGATGCATGTGGCTCTTGTGGTCCTCCATACCATCTTATATTGGATAAGTTTAGATATTGTTTTTTCATCAGGGAGGGAAGAACAGCCTACTAGCAAACTGGGCTAGCAAGGTGGACCCTACCACAGGTAGCAACACCAATGCTTTCTCTCCCAGCTGGAAACTTGTACAAACAGCTTTTTTTATCATAACGAGCCTTCATCTTAGCCTGTGCATGCTCAGATTTTCCCGAACTAACTGACATGCAAGGTGGAGTCTTTCCCAGAGTCTGCTAACATAATCAAGTACATTATGTTGAGTTTCAGAAGTTTCTGACAACCATTTCTCTTTCAGAAGCCAGAGAGGGCCAAAGACCACATGTCCAAACACCAGATCCGTGGGACTGAACCCCAAGGATTTCTAAGTGGCCTCCCTAACGGCAAACAGCAATAATGGCAAACCCTCATCCCAGTCTGAACTGGACTCTAAGCAGAACTTGCACATCATAGTTTTAAGCGTTTGATGAAATCTCGCCAAGGCACCCTGATTTTCCAGGTGGTATGGACTGGACTTCATATTTTTTATCTATGGAAGCCCGTTTCCACCACTAAAAAACAAAAAGAAAAAACAAGTATTCATAACTCAAAATTTCAAGTTATTAACTCGAAATTTCGAGTTACTTTTCTCAAAATTTCGAGTTAATAACTTGAACTTTCAAGTTAGCTCTGCTAATCAGTAATCTATGTGAATGAGGTCACTTTTGTTACCTGGAAGCATATGGCGCAGAGTAACGCGCACACAAAACCGTATCGCAACAAATTGGTGCTTTCTCGAGTACGTTTGCTGATAGTAATGCTATGTGATTCAGCTAATAACAGACGGATTTCATCATTTTTGAAGCCACGCTGAAAATACTCAGCAATCTGTGCATTCATGACTGGATGTAATACCAGTAGCTTAGCTGTAGCATTTGTACCTGAGGGCTTCAGATTCCAGTGAACAAGGAAATGACGTCAATCACATAGATTACTGATTGGCAGTGCTAACTCGAAATTTTGAGTTACTTTTCTCAAAATTTCGAGTAAATAAGTTGAAATTTCGAGTTACAGATCTTTTTTTTTTTTCTAAGTGGCAGAAACGGGCTTCCATAACAACCTGCGCAAACACCTTTGATGTGAAATTGCTTCCTTGGTCTGTTTGAATAGTCTTTGGGAGCCCAAAGGTAGAGAAAAATGTAATTAGTGCCTTTATTACCGTTTTGGTTTTAGTGTGCGTAGTGGAATTGCCTCTGGGAATATTGTAACTGAACAAATCACTGTAAGTATGTGTTGGTGTCCGGATTTAATCTCTGGCAGTGGACGCAAACAATCCAATATTATTCTTTCAAACGGCTCCCCTATTACAGGAATAGGATGCAGTGGAACAGGCGGGATTGGTTTGTTAGGTTTGCCTGCCAGCTGACATGTAGTACATGAACTGCAATATGCCACCACATCAGCTTTCAGCCTCGGCCAAAAGAAATTGTGCAACACCCGGTGATAAGTTTTGTTCACGGCATGGTGTCCAGCAAGGCTGGCATCATGCTGATTTATAAGAAATACTGTTTTTGTAGAATCATGGCCTTATTTCTCTGATTAGGGAGAACAAAACATACTAAACAGGAAACCAAGGTTGTAACTTAGGTCTCACTGAGAGAGAGAAAGAATGCGAATGCTTAGTTTGGAGGGGGGCCGAAGCTATAAGAATGTGAGAAACGGTCAGACACGTCTTTAAAAGCTTGCACATATGAAATGCATCCTCCCAGCAGAGATTATTTATCGCACTTAAACCAGGTTTTAAACCAGAACTCTGAACATAACCTGCTCTGCACCTGGTGATGTGTTCAGCATGAGTTACCATGGTGATTTAGCCAGGTAGAAATGGAGCCATTTTCGTGACACTGAGAACCCTGACTTAGCATAGCTTGCCAAGTCACTAATTTCATTTCGTAGTACATCCTTTTGGTCTCAAACGTAAAGCAAATACTTCTAATCTTATACTGCATTTTTATTAATGGCCAGCAGAGGGCGATACGTGTTAAAAACACTTCAGTCTTGTAGAACTCTGTGGGGCAAATCTACACTTTCTGACATCCTTCTGCTGGTGTTGTTCCTGGATGAACAAAACAAAGACTTGTCCAGGTTCAATATAGCACGTGAACAATCACGTACTGATGTCACAGTTTTGTGATGTGAAAACACCTTCACACCAAACCCTAACCGCCCACTTTTTTTCTGACTGGACATCGGCAGGTTTTTTTTTTTCCAAGTCTGAAAGCTATGACATCAAATCAATGTGATTGGTCTGATGTAATATTGTTCCTGGACAATCATTATTACTTTGATCATGGATCAACACCAACACGAGGATCTTGGTGAATAGACCGGTGAAACGGGCCTCAGACTTGACCTCTAAAAACACTCTCAGATGAGTTTATGGGATCAGTCATTATTTGAGGTCAAAGTTGTTGTTAGTCAAAGTTTAGTGAATTTTAATATAGAATAATATCATATTATGACACAACATTTGACTCACAACTTTGAGTTTCCAGCCACATGAAATGCAGCTGATTCAACCTCATAGTCAGTGAAAAACCTTTGTTTTCTTAACACTGTTCATAGTGCATACTGCTTTGGTAGGTTGTCTTTATTTTCGTAGTACCATTCCTCACGTTACTTGTGAATGCTGAAAGCCAGGATGGTTAGCACAGGATAAACAGGTTTATTACAGTCAAGTCTGTGGTTGTACACTGACATTACACAAATACGTCATATGTTTCAGTGACATCACTTTAAAACCTGCGAGAATGAAAATGACTTTCATTTTCCTCAACACCTGAGCAGGGAGGCTGATGACATCCACTGACCGGTAAAGAACCAAACTCAGTCTTAAATCTTTTGCATTGCATTAATCTTCTCTTGTATGACATTAGATTTTACATTGTACTATTTTTTGTTAAAGATTTTTGCCAAATCCTGCCCCTCAGTAACTTTAATTTTGTCCAGTTTAAATCAGTTTTGGCCTGCCAGGTTCTAGCTGGGTGTACTGAAGTGTGCATGTCTGATGCATTTACAAGCTAAAAAGCTGACTAACAGAGTGATGTTTAAATGCTTAGGCAGACTGAGAGAGGAGAGTATAGTGGACAAAGAGAGACACATGTATGCATTTGCCTTGAGACAATTTTTGTTTTCAGGGAACACCCAGCAGCAAAAATGCAGAGTTTTGCAGAGAAGTTTAGCTACAGCACAACAGGCTGTTTCTTTGAGCTAGATCTCCTGTTTGATGACTGCCTCAGGGAATTACATGGGAAAAACTGTGAGAGGAAGCTGCATGAGACACATTTTGCATTAAATCGGAGCATGTCAGTAAAGCATACATATCTGGACCTCGATGAGAATCTCATTTCCCAGTGAAACTGAATGTGACACCCCAGTTTTAAACTATAGCACTTGTTAAATCTGACTTTGGCAACAGCTTTTACATTTCCAGTTATAGATGTTATATTCTAAAATATGGCATTAAATTGATCACATTTTTATTTACTGTGTCATCTTCCTCCACAGATTTGAAGCTTTAATGCCTCAATAATCGCTAATGTATTCTTACACCAGTCTTGGCCCTGACAGCAAAAATCAGTCATTTTAAACACTGTAAAGGATTCATTCAAAGTTTTTCCGTCTGTATCCAAACAGACCCTCCCAATCCAGCTTGAACAACCAGAGACAGAAACAAATCGAGAAGGTTTCTTCTGAAGTTGTTGTTTTACCACCAAATTCTCTCTTAATGTTCATACATGAAGTAGGGAAATAGATCATGTTTTGACAGTATGAGGCCTGCAGATCATGTACTTTATTGCAAAGGGAGTTTTCAGTATCTATCAAAAACACAACTTTTCACAAAATAGTTTCACTTTTCATTTGAACTAAGCCTTGAAGTATTTTTTTGAATACAGGATGCTGTTTCAGAGGATGGAAATGTATAGCTCTAGATACACTGTTTGAATTCTAGAGACAAAGACTAGTCGTGCAAGTCAGTTGTGAAAGACTGCACAAGTGAATGTTTAGTACTTCTGTGATCCGCTGTAATGAAAGCAAAATATAATTTATGGATGAAGCTGCACTCATTTTTCCTCTGACATCTCACACTGTTGTTGTGGGAGTAAGATTTCATACATTGTGGTTTATTGTTTTAGCTTTTTTAAATTTTGGGGTCTGGTTTGAGTCTCTAAACAAACCGTTTTATACCCAGTATGAAAAATAAAAAATGTGCAGCTGTTGACAGGAGAGAGTTTACGGTTTTCCAAGCTGAAAAAAATGCCTTATCTTAAAGGCAGTCCTTAACAGACAGACCGAAGAGCTGATTCTAGTGAATGCTTTAATTAAACGATGTGTCTGAGATCAAAGCTTGTAATGTTGATTGTTCACAAGATGGGAAAAATCCCATCAGCTGTTGAATTTAATTCTCTCCAAAGCATGAAAAGAAAACATAAATATGATTTGATCAAGCAACCACAGTAAGGTAAAAAGCTCTTTAAAGAGAGATCTGAGAGCAAAACCTATACAACACACATTTGCCAGACAAAAATTCTAAAAAGTATTTGAAAAGCAGTCAAGTATTTGCAGAAAAGCTGGCACAATTGCAGCACACAGAAGCGCTTAAAGAACATAAAGTGAAATTTTAATGGCTAATATGAAATCACCTGAGTTGCACAAAGTATAAAGGGCTAAAAACAAAACAGGACAAAAGCAAACTGATGAACTGATGAACTGACAACTGACGAGGGAAGAATTAAGACTGCATACAGCATTGAAGACGATCATAAAGGACAGTGACAATGGAAGCAAAAACATCGGAGACGTACAAACAAAGTCGTTACCAGAAAACAAGGACAAACGATCAAACTGACAAACAGGAAAAAACAGGAGAACAAATACAAGAAAACATGCCAAACGTGATGACATATGAAGACCTGAAAGAGAATTAACAAGATGCAAGGATGATGACAAAAATGTCTCCAAAAACAGCCTCAGGGTTCAGTCTTGAATACCTTAGATAACTTTCCAGTTCCTCATGATGTTTAAAGAGAAGCTGAAGCAGAACAACGAAGTGACAACTGATGGTTTTAAAGGAAAAGAGAAAGAAAATGTTCCATTTAAATAGTTTTAAGTAATCACAAAGAAAAAAACACAACAAATGAGTCAATTTTACAAGCAGTAAAAATTTTTATGTCTGGACCTTGGTCTACACTTTGTCATGAAGAGCTAATATTTTTCAAAGGATACAGAATCTCGACATGGATGTGGCCTGTATCAGACATATACAAATAAATAAATTAAAGCATGTAGTGCTTGAAACTGGGGGAAAAAGTAGTTCCATATAGGTGTGTAGTAGGAAAATCCTCTCACTTTTTCCATTGTGCCATATTTTTTAACACTATTACTTACAGTTTTAGTTTTAGCTAACTCTTGTCTTTGCTCACGAGCTCTGGGTGGTGAAAAAATGAATAACTGTTATCCTCTTATGATCCACCAGGTTTCTGGACCTGGACAGAGTGATCTAAAAAATAGCAGACTAGAAGCAGTGCAGAGGTGCACAAAGAGAGGCGCTTGAAGAGAAACCAAATCTAAAAAAGGTAGAATTTTTTATTTGTGTGGGCAGTTACTCAATCCATGATTGTATTTTCCTAAGAATTTTTTGGGATTGCCCAGGCAAAAGTGGGAAAGGTCGCATATCCTTCCAGTTACTTTGCATATAAGCTCTCACATTCAGTCTGAATGCACCTTCATACATCTGACTGGAAGATTTATGACTTTAATTTGATAAACTGGCTTAATATTGGCACATCCCAGCTTGTCACGAGAGTTGACTTGGGATGGATTTTTGTTGTGTACACATAGAAAGATTATCCTTTTGGGAAATGTCAGGTTTAAATGAGTTTAGTTCAGTGTGTTACAGTTTACTTCACTGTAGCACCATTGCAATCACGTTAACAGTTTCTCTTTCCCTGCAGCTGATCATGAACTACATTGGACCGATCTTGAAGATCACCCCAACCATAGCGTTATCCATCAAAAAGATGGCTGACACTATGAAG
The DNA here is from genome assembly GCA_015108415.1 of Tilapia sparrmanii. Taxonomy (NCBI): domain Eukaryota; kingdom Metazoa; phylum Chordata; class Actinopteri; order Cichliformes; family Cichlidae; genus Tilapia; species Tilapia sparrmanii. Next base: position 11,551 of record VUQY01043120.1, read on the forward strand.
TCCAATAAGGACAGCTGCAGACGGATTGCAGAAAGAGTCCAAGCCGTGGAAAGACTGGTTTTAAACATCAGACAAAGCGATCCAAGCCAAACCTCACATACTGTAAATGAAACTCTCAAGGAACTTTACACCAGCTTGAATTCTGCCAAGGCTCTGATAGAAAAACTCTCTCAAACTAAGGCTGTTGAGGGTTTCTTTAAGTCTGGCAGCATTGAATCAAAGTTAAACAAGATAAACCAAAGGCTCACAGAGAACTTCCAGACCCTTTCTGGTGCTCTGCAGATTGAGCAGACCAACATGCTGCAAAAGGTGTATGCAGCTGTTTCAAGACAAAGTACTGAGGAAGAGGTTTGCAGTATGATGGCTAATACTACTCTCACGCCTCCTATGCTTCCCTCTTCTCCAGTGTCAAGTCCCACAGCTTCTATGCTTCCTCCTGCTACAGTGTCAAGTCCTACAGTTCCCGTGCTTCCGCCTGCTCCAGTGTCACTCCCTCAATATTCTCAGCTTCCTCCTACACCAGTGTATAGCCCTACAACTCCTATAATTCAATCCATGCAACTGTCTAACCCTACAGCTGCCATGCCTGTCACCTACGTTATGCCGCCCATATCGGTGTCTACACCTTATGTGAGACAGCCTGTCTACAATACTACAACATCCCACTTTATCGTCACCAACAACGTAGCCTCCAGACCTGTCATTCAAGCCATTCCTCAGGGGTCAGTCACTGGCATCAGAACTGTTGCTCCAATCACTCTTCCAGCTCAAAACATGCCCATTGTGTCGGCTTATGTGGTCAAGAATGCTTTTTAATGTTAAAACAAGACAAAGGTTTTGCTAATGGGATTTGCTTACATCGATTACAGTCAAAAGTAAAGCTGCTCACAAGAGTGCAGTCAGGCTCAACTGAGGACCATCTTGCTCATGTTCACACCAACCACAGTTTTTCGGTTTGATATCATATACAGCAAAACTAGAAGAAACTGTGTGAACTGAGTTGTTAGAGCATCCTGAAGGCTGAACTTTAGGCTCACAGGGATCACATGTACATACCAAGATCATCATTTGAAATTTTGGTTCTGTTTAAAATGAGCATCCACCTTTGGAATAAGATACAGAACAGAAGAGCTGCACAATATTTGGACACAGCTTGGTAATTAAGCTAGCTAGTATGAGGTGATTATTTTGCTGCCACCCCAATCATCCATTGCATCTTTTATACACATTCTTTGGTAATTAATTATTACGATTCTTTGTGTATTTTTATGATATTTTGAGATATCCAGGAAGACTATTAGCAGCTAGACAATGAATAAAGATTACTAAGTGCTTTTTGGGACAATATCTGTTTAGAGTTTGGAAAAAGAATCACTTCTGTACTCTCGCCTGGAAGGTCTTCAGAGCGTAGTATATTTGTGCTTGGTGACTGGGAAATAGTAACTTACAGTATTGGAAAATTCTTTCGTATAAGAAACTGGTGACATCTTGCCCTCTTTGTTTTAAATGTTTCACTATTAACAATAGTTTCTAAGCTTTATTAGAGCTCCTGGAAAAATAATTTTCTGAATTGATGTTTATTAAGCTAACCACTATAAATAAGTGAGTGGGTGGAAGTAGCTTCTCTTTTTTCTGATGTATTTGTTTTCCATTTTATATGTTTTGTTTATTATTATTATGTAATTTACAACATATTTTGCTGATGAGTCTATAAGAACTCAAGAAATCTCTTTGTGTCTTTCTGTTCATTGTTTATTGTTCTCAAAAACTGTTCATCTCATCGACGTCAAGCTGTCTGTTTTATCTGAACACTTTATGGATTCAGCTGGTTTTCTTCCGACTTCTCTGTCACATTCCAGGTGTGTAGCTAAAAATTTCCATCAGGCTCCTGAGTCCCCTTGGTATCTGTCCCTGGGCAGGGCCATCCCCTCCTTTGCAGCTTCACTCACCTGGAGCTGATTTCAGACAATCAGGCTGCAGTGATTTAAGCCTCACGCTGACGTTTGTTCCTTCACCGCTAGTTTATCATCAACGCCACTTCCCTGAACTCACATCCCAGACTTAATCTCATTTCTCAGATTCGGGATACCTCACCCACACCTTGGAAATCACTCTGTGCCTCACCTGCCTGCCCCTCTGCTGCTGCATACCATCAGGAACCTTCTGAACTCAGGTCAGCCATCTTGCACCATCCAGCTTGCTCAGGACTCATGTCACTGCTCCCTCACTGCCTACTCACTCCACCTGTAATGTGAACACTAACCTGCCAGTCTCCAGTCTTTATCCCTGGCCCAAATCCCCCTTTTGACCCATGTCCATATAGCTACGTCAAGTCCTGTGTTTAACTGTTTCAGCTCTCCATGTTTAAGTTCTTGTGTTTAACTAATAAACATTTTAAAACGCTCTGGTGTCTCCGCTCTGGGTTTCCTGCACCCGAACCCAAGTTGGTACCAGCCTCTCGGCCTTGTGACACTCATATCCAATTATGGTCACTTCTGAACATAACAGTGGCTAAAACGCTAACAGTGAGTCTTCAGAATGAGTCTAGAAACCTTCATTCGTTCAGTTTTAGGTTGAAAGTCTTCAGCCATGTCTAAATATTTAATGCACTCTGTTCTACATGCCTTGTTTTTACCAAATATATATTTTCATGTTAACAGGTCACTGTGTGGCAGCATGATGGCAGATCGATATACCCTCAGTGAGGCTCTTGTTTATATATTCGATCACCATAAATTTCAGAAACTGAAGACGGCATGTAATCTGTGCAATCCAGATGAAGAAATGACTGATGAGAAGGCTGCTGTCACATTCAAGTCAAAGAATGGGAACATATCCCCACCTGAGAATAGAACTGGGCTTTTAGCTGAAATGCCATCAGCATCTCTGGCTCTCTTTGACAGTATTGCTTGTGTCCTCTCTTCCTCCCCTCACCTCAACCGGTCATGACAGATGGCCGCCCCTCCCCAGTTCAATTCAGTTATTAAATGAACTGAATTGAACTGGCCACGAGACCTACATAATATTGGGTTGATGACATCAAATCCTGCTTTGAACAATGCCTGACTGAGTCCATCAAAACCTTAGTGGGTAACTCGCACAACCTGGAGGGGAAGCAGACTTACAAAGATTATTAGATGGAGGTAACCCAGAAAGACATCAAAGCATACATGGGTCCATAGCTGGACTGGCCATCCGGCATACCGGGCATTTGCCCGGTGGGCCGATGGTGATTTTTCGTTTTTATGGGCCAATGGGGGTTTTTATCTTCGTTTTTTTCCGTAACAGTATAAACACTGAAAGGTGGTGGATTGGCCAGATGAAGGGAGATGTGTAAAAATAACTCAGTTGTTTGGTGGTGGCTATTGCGGAGCTTCTACAGATTCAGTAACATTAGCAAGTGGTGGAGCCAGCAGGTGCAACATGCTGGCAGGTGGATGACGGAAAGGCAGGAGGAGCAGAGGCCCGAGGTTCAGGTAAGAAGTTCTGACCTGCAGTCTATCTGGGTCAGATATAAACCAAGTTTAGGTGGAGTTTATTTTCGTTATGCTGACTTTTTACAGTCAGTTACAATAACTCGTTTCTATACTGCTGGGCGGGTGCTATGATATTATTGATGTTGAACTTGTTTTATCTTATTTATAAGGTTAGTTATTAGAGTTTCCAACCGTCCCGTTAAAAACGGAATCGTCTCGTATTCAGAGAAAATATTACGCGTTTCGTATTGAGGTGAAAAGGAACACAGTTTGTCCCGGACTTCAGCTACAATGAAAAAGACACAAAGCTGCAGTTATTCTGTGTTTACGCTGCACAGCTGTTTCTTCTTCTCTCATTCTCCCCCCTCCCTCTCCTGTTTCTACTTCAATCATTAAACTGGTCAATGATCAGCTGATCGGCTTTTCTCTCTTGTTTGTTTATCGCTCTGAATCTTACAACAAACGGTTTCATCTGATGTAAAATTATAGAAATCCATTATTGTACATAGTATTTTTTTTAGGGTTCCATCATAATTTCTTCAGAAGTAGCTAAGTACT
>VUQY01043190.1:2741-21149 GCA_015108415.1 Tilapia sparrmanii
TTCACGTGTACGTAGCGCAGCAGTGTGATTAATAAAGTGTTGTTGAACTGTGCCTTCTCAGTCTGTGCCTGAGTCCGTTCCACCACCGTGACACCTTTTTTAACCTTGCTGAAAAATCTTCACGTGTTCATGAGTGTAAGGTGCTGTCCATTGCGTGTGTGTGCATTTGTAGAAGGGTTAATTTTATGTGTGTTCAGTGGAGCTGCAGATCCAGCAAAGTCTCTCTCTGCCTTAACTTTTTTTTTTTTTTTTCCCAAACAAGGCGTTTCCTTAAAGGGTGCCTTTCTCTCACATTTCTCCACTTGTGTTTGTGTGTTTTTGTTTCACCTTTTGTTGCGATGTCTGTTGGCCCCAAATTCAACCCAGTTTTATGTGCTCTCAAAGCTTTAATTTCTCCTGTAATTCTCTCCTCGCTGCTGTCAGTTCCACAGCTGCTGATTCTTGCTGGGTGTTGTTCCCATTTTGTTAATTTACCATTTTGCTTCGGCTGCTGTGCTTGTGGTGGGCGGTTGGTCCAGGTCCGTAGCCACCTGTATTAACACACTAAGAGATTTATTTAATATCATTTTCATCACTGTTAAATATACAAACAGGCAACACGCCCACATTTACAGTGCAAACTGCACGCCAGTCTCACAATACATTCCTCTCTCTACTTCTCAATAATTCTCCACTCTCGCTTTATTTCTCCTTTCTCTATGTCAGATTTAAAACCCAACATATTTCACACTACTACTCACCTCTTACCCTTTTTTTTTCTTTTTTCTTTTTTACACAGAGTATTGCACCCAATTACGCCTCCAACCTCTATGTGGCTCCAAATTACCCTCTTTTCTCTCTTTCTTATTTAATTTTACACACTTGTCAGGGGACAGGCACAAAGCAATCAACAATTTCTACCACTGAAGCAAGTGATTCAACCTATTTACCTAATATAGAACTCAACCTTTGATCTCAAAATATCTTCTTGTTCTATTCCAGAATAAATGTAAATCCGTGTTTACACGGCAGTTTCAGTGTTATTCTGATATTATTTGAGAGCCCTGAGTCCTCAGGTTATAAACCTGGACCTCCAGACGCCACTGGTCCGTACCTTGCGTCCAAAACACGGTGGGGGAGCCAACCCCAGGACAAAATCAATTTCCACAGGCCCACTAGGCGTCAACCTTTGATCTTAAAATATTTTCTTCGCACTAGTGTCCTCAAACTCACACATCAACCGTCACTGTCACCATGTTCATATTTCACATGCAGAAACACACACAGAAACCTCTGAGCTCAACGTTTTCACAGTTTCTTGCCACAAAAGCCAGACATAGACTAAGTTAAATTAAAAGTCGGCTGCAACTCTAGTCTCAAAGTAGAATGTTTTTAGTTTTTTGCTAGAGCCAGTTCCTATGTCACACTGGAATTCAGCCTCAACTTATGATGTTAGTATCTCGCGCCGAAAACCAGACACCGACAAAATTTAATGTGAAAATACGTGTAACTCAGCGAACAGATTAATTTAGAATTTCCAATATGCACATTTGGTACATTTGTAGTTCTATTTTGAAATGCGTTACCGGCTATGCCATTGGCTGACATGTTTTTTTTTGTTTGTTTGTTTTTAAAAAAGGGAGATGTTTTATTGTTTGCATATAGTGGCAGGGGGGCGGGTATGATTACAGAATTGGAGGTGTGTCATTATTTCTCCAGAACGTGTGGCAACAAGGAAAATGGTGGCTCACGCGGCGGAGAGTTGGAGCGTTGGGAGTGCGGTCGGTTGTTAGTTTTGGGAGTGGAAGTTTTTTTCAAAGTGTGCAGCATAGTTGTTGTAGTTAGTGTGGGTTTGGGTGTAAGGTGTGTTTGGTTGGTGGTTTGGTGTGTGAGTGAGGTAAGTAGGAGAGTCGGCTGAAGGCCTGTACAGGTCCGGTAATGGTCTCCTGCAGACTTCTTCTCATAGGGTTGGCACAGTTGGAGGGCGGAAGCAGTGAGTGGAATAGTATGGATGGTAGTGAAGAGGAATAGATTAGCGGTCAGGGTGAAGAGAATGAGTGGGAAAAAGTTGGAAAGGGGGAGAAGAGGCGCAGAGCTGGTGAAAGAAGAGAAAAAAAAGAAGTGAGTGTAGTACGGAAGTAACTGATAGTGAAGGTAATGAAGAGGGAACGAATCCAAGTATGAATGTAATTGTCAGGTTTGAGGAAGAGGGTGTGAAGAAAATAGATCCACTTAAGCTAACAAGAGCACTTAAGGCACAAGTTGGGGAAATCAAATATGCTAAGATACTCAGAGATGGAAATTTACTCGTTGTAACACAGAAGTTCAGATGGAAAAAGCACAGAAACCTGTGGGGGTGTGCAAAGTCAAAGTGAAGAATACTGTAAGAGTAGGGGGAAAGTGCAAAAGTCAGAAGTACAATAAGAAGAACAAAGAGAACATACTGGAGAGATTTCTGTAATACAATTCGTAGGAATACTCAAATAGGGGACGTGTGGGGGATGATGAGGGGAAATGGGGGGGAGAAGGAAAACAATGGAGTTATTCAATATTTGATAAGAACAATCAAGTAGCTGTAACTGATAGGGAAAAAGGCGATTTCTTGGCAAGTACTTTTGTTGATATACATAGTGGGAGAAATTTATCAGAGGAAAGTAAATGAAGAAGAGAGGGGACTAAAGGAAGAAATCTTGAAGCTTTAGGGAGGAAGGAGAGTACTGAAGATGTAATGAGTTGTCCCTTTTCTATTGGAGAACTGAAAAGAGCTCTGGGTAGTACCATCAATAGTGCTCCAGCGAAGGATGGGGTATGTTATGTTATGTTATGTTATGTTGAAACATCTAAGTGATAAAGCGGTTGAACATGTGCCTATCCTGTGACTTACATAAAGTATGTAAGTCACAGGAGGGTGATGAGGTGGTGGAATGGAACTTATGTTTGAAAAAGTGGTTAATCAGTTAAGTCACGATGAAGGGAAAGGGGCGGTTCTTCGTTTTTTGAGAAATACTGGTCTCATCAAGAGGATCTGAGGATTCGGAAGTGAAGTAAGAATAAAAGCCAGGAGATGGCAGTAGTGCAACATCTTTGGATCTAAGCTGCCGTTAAACATGAAAGAAGAAGAAGCAGTTAAAGAAGATGTTCTTTCTAAGTTGGGCTTAGTGATCTCCAGATCATTTGTGAATCTGGTGGACCTCCCAATCTTGAATAATCATTATCAACTTATTGTATACTATATATACTATAACTGGGAGCCAGTAACATCAAATCTGAGATTACCTGAATCATGGTATCAGGACAGCAGGACTCTCACAGGTTACATAAATGGAGCTTGACATAGAGGTGAAACTAAACACTGAACACATGGAGCATGAAGCAAGATACATAAGAAACATGAAAGACCTGGACCATGGAGGGAGACAGACAATTTACAAAATTCATGGATAATAACAATAATTACATTTTAGCATTCACATTTTAATTTTGATTAAATACTTTGTGCATACTGATGGATTAACCATTACAGAAACATAAAAAATGATTATGCTCATTTGAATATGAAAAATTTTGGGCAGCTGTGGCATAAACCTTACACTGGCTGGTGTTAGTAAATTTGTAAAACACCATGCATGTTTCACATCAAATATTATATTAATGCACATTAAATGCTCTTGCTCTTAATCTCGGACTCTCTTCCACACCTGTCTTCCTTCTCTCACCCCAACCGTTCGTGACAGATGGCCCCGCCCCTCCCTGAGCCAGTTTCTGGTGGTTTCTTGCTGTTAAGGAGCACTATCCACAATAAAAACCACCATAACTCACGTAATTTATAACTAATTTTAAAATAATTTGTTTTGATATTTATCTCTGATGTCATATTCTGATTTACTGGCTTTTGATCTCATCCTATTAAAAAAAAAGTCTGGATAAATCTCCTGTGATCTTTTATATGAAGTTTCTGTCAAATTGGACAAACATGGGGTTTGATCGCTGGGCTTGATTCATGTGCTACACTGAACACGCCACAGGATGACAGCATAGTCCAACAATCTAACCAGGAACATATTCTGTGGCAGAGTGTGAGCAATGGCGATTATATAAACTGATGCGTGCCAGTTCATGTAGAATATGAGATATTAATATGCTCTTTTCCCCTGTGAGATTCGAGTCACTATCAAGTCACTCACTGGACATATATATATCTCCAATCTCCAATGTTGGTCAATAATAGTATGTCTAATATTAGTGAAAGTCTAACAGTTCACTTAGGGTCACATGGCTACCTCAGGTACCATGGGGCAGGGTAAACCCTGGATACGTGTCTAACACAGCCTTTCACTACTACCATAGAATCGTCAATTAACCTAAAATTAAGGAACAGGTGTAGGCACAGGGAGAAGATGCAAAGTATTTTTAAAAACGCCCCACCCTGGATTCAAGACAGTACCTTCCTGCTGTGAGGCAACAGTGCTTACTACTGTATCAATGTAGCAACCCAGTTAAGAAAGCCAGCTAAAAAATTGCAGTAAATGCACAGACCAGGTACAGAATGGGTTAAATGCTGTAGGTCACCAGAAACGTCTGTGAAACTAATGTTAAAAAAAAGCTAAAGTGGCTATGATTTCTCACATCCTGAAGATCTGGATGTTACCAAATAATTTTAAGAAACATATTCCTCATAATTACAAGAAAGTATGTCCAATTTTTAAAATAACGGTTAATTGCTTCTTGAAAGCAAACATGATACCTTGAGTTTGTTCTTCATCAAAAAGAAACTATGCTTTTCTTTAAAACAGTAATACGTTTAGCAGGTGTTGCATTTTGTTTTGATTGGCTTTTTAAAGATGACAATATTAACCAATCAGATTAAAAAACAAGCTCTTTCAGTAGTTTTTAAACACCTCTGAGGATCTTTTAAAAAATCTTTGATAAGAATTGAAGGCACACACGTGAATATACATTTTTTTGGTCTTACTGGACCTAATTAAATATGGTGCACATTTGAACAAAATCTCATATAATAAACTCCTCCATTCCAAAAATAGTGGTCAGATTTGGCTTTAAAAGCCGGTCGAGCTGTGGTCCTGAAGCACCATGGAGGTGATCCAACACAGCACAGATCCTCAGAGGTGGCGCTCTGCCATTTCCAAAGAGACTCATCTCTTCCATCTCTTTTGCTTTGTGATGGTGATGCCAAGTTTTGGAGGGCCTGGCATCAAAATGCATCCTCCTCCTCCTGCTGGTGTGTGTGTGTCTGTGTCCAAGCTTTACCATCAAAACACACACTTTCACTGTACAAACACAAATGGCTGGAGATTAACAGTGATGACAGACGAGTCACGGGTTGCAACATCGCTTCAGGCAAAGATCAGAGTAAGGAGGTCATCCATAATCCCAAACCCGAAACACAGCAGTCACAAGCCAAACAAAAGAGCAAACCAAAGTGTTCCAATGCATTTAAAAGCATGATATCCTCCGATCTATGTGAACCTGTAACATTAAACACTGTCTTTGTTTCTCTCTTTCTTTTTGCAGAATCCATCGAAGTGACTGGACAATACATCTGGTTTTGATAAGGTTCTAAAATGATTTAATTGCACCCTCAGATAGCAACACATATTGCAGCCGGACTTGTATAACAAAAATTTAGACAAAATGCAAAAGCATTGTAAAAAAGGTAAGTACTGTACACCCCATCATTCACCTTTAGCAGGAATTAAGTAATCATGTCCTGAATGACTTTATCAGTCCCTCACATCCTTGTGGACACATTTTGGTCTATGATTCTTTACAGTGCTTTATTGCGTTGATGCTTACAAGAATTAATTTATGCACAACACTCTAAAGGATCTGATATAGAATTTCAGTCAGTTTGAGGTCTGGACTTTAAGTGGGTCATTGAAACACATTGATTCTTTTCTTTTTCAGTCATTCTGTTATAAATCTGTCAGTGTTTTTGGAATCACTGTCCTCTTCCATGGCCTACTTTCAACTTAGTTTTGGCTAGCAGACATATTTGACTCTAGAATACTTTGGTATACAGAGGGCTTCATGTAGCACTCAGTGACTGCAAGGTGCACAGATCATGCGGCAGCAAAACAAGCCCAAATCACCAGCCCTTCCTTCACCACTGCGCTTGTGACAGTTGATGTGAGGTGTTTGTGTTGGTATGCTGTGTTTGGTGGCACTGCGCATTATGGCCAAACATCTCCAATTTGTTTCCAAAGGACAAAGTCTTGTCGTTTGTTCAGATTCAGCTTTGAAAACCTAAACTATGTTGCTGTATTTTTATTTTTTTGAGAAGGAAGAGACTTTATGAAAGCAGCTCTTCCAAACAAGCCATACTAGTTCAGCGTCCTTCTCATTTTACTGTCATGAACTTTAATATTTAACTGAGACTCAGAGTTTGCTGAGATGTAGCTCTTGGGTTTCTCTGACCTCAACTCCTGACAAGAATGGCAACTATCTTGAATGTTTTACACGTACAGTATGAATAATCTTTCTCACTGCAGAATGGTCGACTAAATTGTTTGGAAATTACCTTAAACTGTAACCCTTCTCAGACTGATGGTTAGCAACAGTCGCTTCTCTAAGGTCACTGACGTCCATCCTCTGTGGCATTGTGTGAACACACAACTGAATCCTCCAGACCAGCAAACTGTCAAAGCTTTGGCTTTTATAGAGGTGCTCACAATTAGCAGCAAATACTTACCCTGTTAGCTTCTATAGAAGCAACAAAGTGTATTTAGTTTTTCACACGCTCCTTTATTCTTGGGTTAATTTCTGTTAAATAAAAGATGACACTCTGTAATATGTTATGTGTTGCTCAGACCTGTTAAGGACCTGATGCTTTGTCATGGTAAGTACCACAGAAATGAAAGACGGTGTACTTTCTTTTTCACAACAACAATTTGCTCTTGATCTTGTGAAGCAGTTTCTTTCAGCTGTGGAATGGTGAGACTTCTTTACCTGTAAAGAATTACTCTTATCTAAAAAAAAAAAAAAATGCATGTGTAGTATACACACGGGGCAGTGTAAAAGTCATAAAACACAAAAGACGCAGTATATAAGCAAGTTCTCAAGCTGTTTTATTCCTTTTAGTCTTTAGACAGCAGCCCACTCTTAAATATGTTTTTAAAGGAACTTAAGCAACAAACATATAATTTTCCCAAAGCAGTTGCAAATTATAAGAGCTGATTAAACAAACTAATACAGTGAAAAAGCACTCCACACACTAAACATTCTTTACTTAATGCTGTGCAGGATTTCACTGCTCTGTAACAAGATTTCATTTTAAACACCACCTTTTCAGGATGCATGAAATTACTTAGAATTTCATCATCGATTATGTGTCGCAGAACTTTTTTTGGACTACACCTTTTTTTTTTAAAGATTTTTTTCTTTACTTTAGTCTTTACTGGCTTTCAAATTTTATGGTATGTCAGAGGGTGACATCTGGCAGGTACTGATCCTTAAAAAAAAAACTGAGCTGAAGCTCCAAATTTTTTGAGCATCAGATAAATGTGGACAATAATCCGATGTAAAAGAAGTCCATAAAATATGTCAATTGGTAGGAATTTAACCATCTGAAACACACAAATTTTTGCATTAGTGAATATTCTCTTTCAAATCGATCTATTGCGTTGCAGACAGATTGGAGATATATCTCGGCTGTTTTTGGCTGTCTAGGCCTTCGACTTGATTCCTATCGGACACGCGACACCTGTGCCTCCCAGTCCACAGTATCCATCGGGGTTTTTGCTCAGGTACTGTTGATGGTAGTCCTCAGCATAGTAGAACTGCTTGGCCTCAGCAATTTCTGTGGTGATGGAACCGTAACCTTCCTGTGTTAGTACCTAAAAGACAGAGGAAAAAAAGAAAAGAAAAGAAAAAAATCACAAATTACTGGACAGGTCATTATGAAATGAAAAGCATGAATATATGAGCAGTCCAAGGCTAATCCACATCCTATACAAACTGATGGATCCAAATCAGTTTGTGATTGTTTCTTGAAAACAGCAAAGTGATCTCTGCCGGTTTTCTTTCTTTTTTTTAAAAAAAATTATCTTAAGTTGATCCATATTTTTGATGATATGACAATAAATGTAGTATTTAGCCACAGTTGTGTAAAATTTTTTGAAAAATGACTGGATTCAGATCTAGCCTGACCCCAAAATTAAACACCGCTAAGTTGAGGCAATCTCAGACTCCCACGGTCATATTACATCTTTAACTTTTAGCATGATTCTGCTAAACAGACAAAACGGAACCACTTGTACAACTGAGTGGTTTCCAAATCTTCCACCTTGAGGCAGGTCCACACATGCTTTTATCTCACCCAAACACTTACTTTAATTCATTACTTTTTGTAATTTATTTTAAATAGTGTATCTATAAATCATATGTTCTTACTGACACTCCTTCAGACAGACTGGGGATGTTAACTCGGCCTTCAAACTTGGTGCACCCTTTGTTGGGTGCCGTTAAACGACACTAACGTGGTACTAGGGGAGCTAAAGAGGCACTTAGAAACCAAACGTCCTTTCTGAAAGAAACTTTGCCTGCTTCAAAAGAGCAGTGAAGACAAACAACAGGCAGAGAGACTGAGAAGGTGATGGAGAACATCCTGCAAAGGAAAAGAAAAGTTTGTAATGCTCAAAAGTGCCTTTATCTGACCATGCAAACAAAAAAGGATCTCTTTCTAGCTGCTCAAGAGATTATTTTCTGCAGATATGAAAACTTGTGTACTCAGAGACTTTGGTTTGCCCTTTTGTGTGACATGGAAACAAAAAGGGTGAAATTCACTGAAATAATCTCATGTTAGCAGTGCAAATCATATACAGTACATTACCCCAGAGACACAATTCAGTTCAGCAAAAACAGATCTGGTGACAATCACACACTGACTCTAATAAATTCGACTGGATTTATAAAATAAGTTAGTCATCAGGTTCCTCAAACTCAGGAGGGATAGTTGCTGAGACTGAGTTTCCCACCATTCATCAATAAAAATATTCTTGTTAGTCTGCACCGAACCAATTTAACTGCAAGAATGATTTGACTTTGAGCAGAACTCATCTTATCAAGGTTGTTTTCTGCAGGTACTTATTAGCATCTTGTCTCTCTCGAATGTGTTTATTCAGCTCCAGGTGGGGCGGTACCTACAAAACACAGACAATGCGCTCACACATATTCAGTGTGTAATCATTTGGTGATGACACCCTCTCCTCCTTGTGATAAAAATTACTCAACCAGATGGCGTGTGGGTTAAATAAAAGACAGAAACGGTAGGCATGAAGACGATGAAACTTTTGCTTCTGATGGAGGGATGTGTGTGTGTTTTTAGCATGAGCGCAGACATAATGAGGCTTTTTATCTGATCACACCCTACAGTAGATGTTGGGAGACATAAATTTGGCAGAACATTTACAGGTTTAGCCTTTTATCTGCAGAGCTGCTGTTATTCTTCCTGACATGAAAGCTGCTAAAAGGAATACAAACCCAGAGCCCCTGTAGCCACTGCACTAGGTTTATGCTAATTAACCTAAATAATCATAAAACAGAGCAATTTTTCATGGCTCAACTCGGGATCTTCACGAAGGCTGGATTTGGTTTATTTATGTCAGACTCCCTCCATGTTTATTTGGTTAAAATTTTATTTAAAAGCCACACGATGAGGTTAATTATTTAACAACTCAGTGCTTCAGAACATTCTGAGCAGCTACTCCAATGGAAACATACTATAATTCACAGCTTGGTTATATGCTCCATATCCTGTGATTTTATGGCTTATGCGGCTTTTCCTACTTGATAATGTTATAAACACAGTGAAATAAAAACACAAATCTTTTAAAAGACTGAAGTGGAAGGAGTATAGTATTTGCTGTAAGAAATTTAGGAAAATCTGTATTTTCTGACATTCGTAATTAATGATATTCAATGAAAAAATGCAACAGTAAAATGTTTTACTCTTGATCGTTTTATTGCTAATATAACATCTAGTCCTTTTGCTGAATATTATATTTCTTATTTAAGTACCATGAGCTTCACAAACATATTGATACTTATTGGAAAATAAAGCACTTTGATTCAACATCATGTAACTACACGCTTCATCTGTGTTTAGTTTGCCGATTGCATCCATCGTCCTTCCCTGCTTTTATCCCCCCATGCAGTGTTTTTGTCATTAGCCAAAGACCCAAAGGCCTCAAAGAGGTGACCTGGACCTGAAGCACAGCAGGGTGCTTCTGCTCTGGTCTGAATGCAGTTTCATTGATACTGGGCCTTGACAAGCAACAACTAGAGAGTAATGGTCAAGATTGGTTTAAATGATTGGGTTACAGTTCCTGAAAGCCATCATTTTATTCTGATTCAGGTTAGTTTGGGCCTTTAAAACCAGGAATTAGAAAAAAAAAACTCATCCCAAAGAAATTCCCAGTGACATTTGTATTTGATAAATTGAAGTCTAGCCTTTAACATTTTGTCATGCGTCTCTTTTTATGTGCTTAGACGAGGAGGGTAGGTTTTCATTAGCCTTGACCCTTTACTGCCAAGTGTATTACATTTGCATACATTTTTAACCTCTTAGCTGTAAAAGGCTGGTGGGGTACAGTTGTCACCCGGCTGGTGGGTGGGTGGGAAGTGTGGACACCCAAATTTGTGAATGCAATAACTTAAGAATGAGGTGACGAGATGTCACCTGGAATTTTCAAATTCATGTGTCCATCTAGTAGGGGGCTGAGGGGTAGCCCTCAGGAATTTATACTTTTAGTACCATACAAACAAGCAATTAATAGCGCTGCAGATAGTAATTAATGGCTATCTCCAAGACCATCTTACAGGGTTCTTCGGGACGATTTTCAAAGCAGCTGCCAGTTTTATATCACTTGGTAGGAGTCCTGTTCCCTGTTTTTGAATATGGTTCAGTAAAAAGGTTGTCCTTCAACTTGATTTTCATTTTCAGGAAGAAATAGCAAAATGGGGATAAAATGGCACTCATGTAGCTCTTTTCTAGTCACATCAACAGCGAGTTTAGAATCCCAATATACCCAACAAGCATGTCTTCGGGAGGAATGACCACACAGGCACAGGGAGAGCATGCAAATTCCACACTGAACTTTCCAAATCAGGGTTTAAACTCGGAATCTTCTTGCTGGAAGGCAACAGTACTACTCAGTAGCCCATCATCACACCCAAATGAAAACCAGGTCCAGGTGGTAAGCAGACATTGTGTTGGTATAGCAAAACAAAAGCTTCTACTATTTAATGTACTATGTGGCGGTATATGTGCATTAAAATACTTCTCCTTTCAAGTTTCTCCCTGCAGGATGCATTCACGGTGCGTTCAATCCCATGAATGCTGAAAAAAAACAAGCATCCTCGTGGTCACCTACTGCTTTGGACTTGAACACCACAGACTCTACAGCTGAAAACTGCTCAACTGTAGCTTGAGATCTCTGATCACGAGCAACATGACCTTGAGGTTAGTTTGTGCAAGTGGTCAGAAAGGGATTGACTTAAAAATAGCAGCCGCAAAGGCATCTGCCTGGACACAAGATTACCTCGAATGCGAAATCAGCCAAATTCAAATCAGGTAAGGTTTATAATTTTATGGACATAGTCTCATAACTTTTTTTTAATCACATCTCTTATATGAGAGAAAAAAAAGAAAAACATAATAGTTCATTTAATAGGTCCTTAAGGACTATTCTTACTAGCAGCTTCTGTTTGAATGGATATATTGGTGCGCTGACATCTACCAGTCGATTACTTTGATGATATGGCAAATAGGTATAATGTGAAGCCACTGTTTGGACTGCACTTCCAGTTTGAACACAAAGAACTCCTTGGGGAAATACTAAAAAGTTCTCACTTTATTTTTAGTACAAAAACAATCAAACCAAAGCTGCAATTTCACACATTGGTGCCTCAAATACTTAGTGAGAGGTAATTGTTTGCAAACCATTTTAACTTCATTGACGTCAGTACTCAGCAGTTAAAGAAAATGTCAGCAAACATACCCAGAGGGTTTGAGCAGCTTTTATAGCAACAACCCCCCAAAAACAAAGACACAACAGACACAAAACACAGCCGGCAAGTTTCTGCTCTTAATGCAGAGTTTGCTCACTGCTGTTTGATTCATTGCTTCCTGTAAAGATTCCCCACCATGACTGCACTGACACCACAATTTAATTTGAGTAAGACGGGTGGAGGTACAGCACAGCAGTAGTTAGTCAGAACGGGATTCTCTTTTCTGCTGCAGCTTGCCATTCGTGATTCAGGCTGGTGAGCTGGATTCACTAGTACAGTAGGCAGGTTTATTTTTAGAAACTTGTAATTATCTTTTGAGTGTTTATAGTTATGTCATATCAAACATAACATAAGATATATAGGGGTGGGATTCACCACACGATATCGACAGATTGTCTCTGATTGTTTGCTGTCTGATGGCTCCAGTTTATTTTCTTGCTGTGACTGTCTTCTTTTTTACAGCAAGTAAGTTCAGTTTTCTTCACTTTACTGTCACTCATGTGATAAGAGCCACCACAAGGAGTCAATACACAGTCACTCTGGTCAGTTAAACTGGTGAGATACAAACTAAAAATATCAGTATTTACTGTCAGTGAATCCAGAGTTTTATGGATAGATTCTACGTCAGTATATGCCCCAAAATAAGCTTTCATTGACTCCTTTGAAAATCATTTATTTCCCAAGTAATTTGTGACAAAATAACTAGCTGCCTCTCTATCCTATCATTCATACGAACTCAAACTCCACCATCTTGAACTGCAAGAAGCACTGGTAGTCCTTGTTCTGCCTTGCATGAACCAGATCTCCACCTGCTCCCGGTTCTTCCAGTTTGGAGCAGACCTCTAAACCAGAACAAGGACTATCATTGCCAGATGAAGTCCCAGATGGTGGAGTTGGAGTACATCTGACTGCAGGATGAGAACCTCTCTGGACAGCAGCTGAAAAAAAAATGAGCAATCTGCCCAGTGAACCAGCCAGCAGAGAAAAAACAGAAAGGAAGCGTTAACAGCATCAGAACTTTCAAAATAAGACTACTAAATGAATCGTGAATGGTGTTATTCTTTCACACAGAAGGGGAAAAAATGCTAAAAGAATAATATTAGGTAAGCTATCAAGTATACTTGGTGGGGGAAGATATGGACTGGTTCTTATATAGCGCTTTTCTACTCTTCTGAGCACTCAAAACACTTTATACAACCTGTGCATTCACATTTTCCTAAATGCTTTCTAGCTAACATTCACACCCCGATGGATGCATCGAAGAGCAATTTGGGGTTAGTATTTTCTACTAATATTATTACTTTCTACTTAGTATTTTCTACTCTGCATGCCAGAGTAGGGGAAGCAACCTTCCAATCAGTAGATGACCTGCTCTACCGCCTGAGCTACAGCCACCCAAGTAAAAGACTAAAGTAACACCAAACTGTGGGAAAATGATTTTGATGCAGTGCCATCAATTAAGATTTAACTTATTACTGATATTTTGTCACACCTCTACTTATATACTTATATATGGATGCATCAAGCTGCAGATTCTGGAAAGTCTGGTTCTTTTACAGTAACCCCAAATATCCTGATTTTAAATCTCAGCCACATTCAGAAATAAAGGAATCACCTTGAATCAGCAAGTGGAGATCTTGGAATTGTTATTTTACTTACCGAGTGTGAGATTGTATCTCGGTGCCTACGGTAGAATTACAAACACCAAGTGGATTAAAATCTCTGGCAGCTATCAGCCTCTCAAACTATGTTTTGTTTTTAACACTGCTTCTGTTCTCCACAGGAACAATGTGCACATCAATATTCATGAGTGACTTGCATTGACCATTGGTTGTGGGAGTGTAGTGGGCGGACTATGTGTGAACATTTTGAAGTTGATTGCGATCTGTAAAGGGAGCTGTGTGCTCACAGTTCCATAAATTTGATTTTTTTAGGTTTTGACATTTTTTTTCAGGAATTCTTACCATGACTTGGCCGTGAGACATGACTGACTGCTGACCAATCACAGTCTGACGTCTTTCGTGACCTTTGTTAAGTGATTGGGAAAGTGTTGCCAGGACAAATGACTTTAAACTGATTCTGTATATGAATATGCAGAATCTGTAGGCAAGAGGCAAATGTTTTGTTCCAGAAGCTTTAAGGGTTGTGTTTGTAGTGGAAGTACTATTGACCAGTTGCCTTTGAGCAGGCTTTGGTCGACTGCTGGCAAACAATCTGTGTTTAGAGAACAAGACAGATGGCATTTGCCAAAATGCATCTGACAACTATTGGCTATTGAATGACAATGATTTAGTTTTTAATTATTTATCTGCATTTGTAAACAATGACCAGTGGGTGGAAATGGAAATCTTGGCCCAGATATCTGCTGGCGACACCGGAAACTCTGAAAAATTGGCTTTAGCCGAGAGTGATCAGGTGTCCCACTTTATATACAGCATTTTTATTCCTTATCCAACCGCCGAAGGTAAACAAACGCCTCATTAGAAATGTGTGGCTCAAAAAGAGGAGTGTTGATATATGTGGGGATGATGAATGCATCCCTGCCGAAACCCAAACAGAACAGCAAGACAAACAACAGATAACAACGTTAACAGTTACTGTGATAGAAAAAGGGATGAACAAATGAAAAAGGACAACACGACCACGTTTACCCTGAGGTTTCATTCATTCTTGAACACGTTGGGAAATTTGCAATCAGATAACTGTTTAATGGAATCGATGCAAAAGACTTTTAAGCGTTAAGTTTTAGTAATCCTCCCACATTTTACCATACAAATATACTCTTTGACAATATCTCAGCCAGCAGCACGGCCCCCCAGAGTGGGCAAGATAAACTACATGAAACAGGAGGAAAACGCGGTGGGTGATAGACGGAGCATGATGCTGGCTACTTTCTATACTTAGTTAAATGGTAACTAAGTCTGGAAAGTTGATTTTTAAGGTGCTTTTCAGAGACATGTAGTCACAAAGCACTGTGCAACAAAACGAACAAACTTCATGAAAGAACCAGAAAGAGATACAAGAAAATGAAAACCACCCTGAGCTCCTGTTGGTTCATGTCCTTGCTTTTTTGTTGATATTGTTATATTGATGTTATATATTATTAATTTTGATGTTTGTACTGACACTGTGATACACTACACACCGCAAAGCAATTAGCGTTTGTCTTTGGTTTGTTTATTTGCCTTAATCCGGCATACAGACACATTCACATTTAACTCATGTGGTAACAATGGTGCGTATGCCTGTTTTCTGAGCTGGTGTAAGAGCTGTCATTCATACTCTGCTATGGAGACCAGTTGAAAAGGAGAGTCGCTGTTTGTTGTGCGAAAGCACGGATCAACTACGGGGTTAGAAGACAATCCTCTTGTGTGATCACTGTGGTGAATTTGAACTGTTTGCGATGCAATCTAATCAATAGGTGCCTATATATATTTATGTATGCATATATTTATGTGAAATCTTTTTGTAACCATGGTAACATGGTAACCATGAGTTTCAGCACGTCACAACCAGACAGTCAAAAACAGTCAAAGCTGGAGTCTGTTGTGTCTGAATTCTGCACTCTGAAAAAGGCGACTGAAAAAGGCATCAAACTGCTTTACTCCATCTCCCTGGTATTATTATAACCTGTGGTTTATGTGGGGTCAAATAATACTAATATAGCTCACAATGAATCATTTCTGTATGAGTTATTTGCGAAACCAAATACATTAGGGTGCAACGAAACCTGAAGCCAATAACCAGATTTTCATTTCTCCACATCAGGTCCTAATGATGCTCGATGACAAACTGTCTAATCAGTGCTACCTGTAAGGCTGTGTGACTTCATGTTTACCTCTTGCCTGCTTTGTTAAAATTAAAAATGTTTCCACACATGCACTGCAACCCTGAACTTTGCAAGACATTTTCTGGAGGAGCTGTATGTCAATCCGAATCATTTCAGAGTCACATTGAAAGACTTATGTGTGTGTAATATCACATTAGCATGAGCAGAGTAGGAATGTAGTTGGCTGAAATAGTGAGAATTATGTGGGGAAAAATGATATGATCTTTAAGTAAATAGAAAATGATAAGATAAGGCAAATCTTTATTAACATTGTACAAATTTCAAAAAGCTACTATTTCCAGCACAGTAAATCATCAAACTATCAAAGTGAACATTAACAGATTTATATGTTTATATAATTTTGTGATAACAGACCTTATCAGCTACTGATCATTACAGAAGGAGTACTGAAGAATGTATCTTAAAAACATCTTCTTCTGGAATTTTCCATCATGTTTTCAACAAATGAGGCAACAGACAGCTGCATTTTTAGACTTTTTACAGGTTTTGATTACAGTAAAACACCTTTCAGTGAATATTAAGGATGCACAGCACCATGAGCTACTTTACAACTTCTGCCAGTTTCATATGACGAATGACGAAATGAGCATCTGTGGAGAATTTCGAGCAGCCGCTAACTCTGATAGAAGTCACCATCAACCACCACAACCAGCTGTGTCTTATGCGAGCTGGGAAGTTTCTGTTGTGGTTTAACTACACTTCAAACATCTGTTTTCGTTTTCATTCGGAAATGGGTGCTATTGAGGGAATTGTTACTATCATAACTGATTAATCAGCATGCATTAGGCAGAATGCTGGTGTTTTATACGCAAAGCTGGCTTCACTGTAAGAAAAACTAAATGGGCATGAGGTTGTTTTATTTCAAAGCAGAAACACTTATATTGTAATTATGAAAACTCAAATAAAATATGGGCTGTTTTCTGTAGAAACATGTAAATAATTACTTTTGCTATTTAGCTCAATTTACTCCTACTCATTGAGCACTGGCTCTATAGCTCTATAGCACCCCCTGCTGAACCCCACATGGGATTAATGGAAGTGTAATGGCTCTCCTAGAATGGCTCTGGTTAGACAAAGCAATCACCATCAGGTAGGAGAGGTCAACATGTCCTGCTTCCCACACACCTCACGTTAAAACCATGGACGATATCCTTTTTGTGCTCCATGTGAGGAAGATAAACCTCATAAAGACCTAAATCGCCTTCTAAGTAACCTTCTATCGTGACTCATTGTGATATGTTCTTTTCATGATCTGCTGGTTGAATTTTTTTAAAGTCGCTTTTCAAGCCAACTGTGATTATTTAACACGCACATGCACAAAAAAGGCAGGCTTTCATCTGAGATAATAAACACTGGTTACAGGACAAAAATATGCATGCTAACAATAACTTGAGGAGGAAACCTGTAATACCCAAAATGGCTGCATTCTCCATTATGCTGCTGTAGTGGCATCTTTAACTGTGTTTCCTGCCTTTGCCAGTGTTTCATTGCATTTGTTTGCGCTGGTCCTGCTGCTGTGTTAGCAGCCTGCTATAAATGCATAATTCACATCCATTAATTTGCATGTCAGAGAAGTAGATTGCTCATTTGGAATGCAAATACCTTGACTGCTCTGGTAAAGCAGGAAAACGTGAACAACACTGATAAGCACCCATGAGACAGAGAGAGGAATGAAAAAAGGTGAAGCTGGCATGTTAAAAGAACTAGAAAGGGATTTCATAGACAAAGAAGAAATGGAAAGGAAAGGAAATAGGAAAGGAAAAACAGCTATTTTGTGTTCAGAAGTGGATATATGAATGTTCATGAAAAGAAAATGTAGCCAGAGAGGTGTATCAAGAGAGAAAGAGGTGCCAGAACAATGAGTACAAACTGCTTTAGCACCCATGCTTGCACCCACAGTCCGAGCACACATTATTACATAAAGCGAGCATGCAAGCGTGTGCGGGCACACACACACACACACACACACACGCTTACCACTTCCACCTGCCATTTTAGACGCAGTGCACACCCTAATGATGGGTAGGAGGCAAGAAAAGAAAGGGGAGGCTCCTTTCATGCTTTCAACCACCAGCCGCCTGCAAGGTAATTTACTGCAGTGCTGTTGTACCTTACACACACATATATACACACCAAATTCCCCAATCACTCTCTGTGTGAACAATACAATCAAGCCAGGCGGCGAAGCGAAAGTAGTCAATACCCTGACACCAAATTAACCAGACTCTTTCTTCTCTTTTAACCCTCTCATCTCTCTTTATCACCAGTCCTGGCCCAAACTTTATCTCTGCATTGCTCTTCCCTCTACATTTTTTATACTTGCACGTGTAGAATAAGGCAATAAACATTCAGTTTGTGTCTGAAAGGCATGTCCTGGGAAATTCCTCTGTGCTGTGATGCAGTTTGCATTCTCGCTTTGTTTGAAAGAAGAGAGAAAAAGTAGGCGGTTGGCGTGAGCATGCACAGCCACTGTGGATGCAGAGACAAAGACATTAACAAGATTTTTTTTTTTTTTGGGGGGGGGGGGGGAAAAAATTAAAAAAATTTTTTAT
>VUQY01043190.1:21169-31784 GCA_015108415.1 Tilapia sparrmanii
TATTTTAAGGACAGCACTGTACCATTGCGTGCCAATTTAATGCACAGAGGTAAACACTGGAATACGATGCATCTACTATCCAAAAATGAGGAGGGGAAAAAAAGACACTAAATAATTCAAATTTAGCCTGATTTTTGGCAGGGGAATCCTTAAACTTAAAACTGTTGCAGCTTTATGCAAAACATTGCATATGGAGGACTGGAGACCCAATACCTAACCTTCAGTGCATGTATACGTGTGTGTGCGTTATTTTGCAACTAAAGCGATTTTCGTGGAGGACAGATTTAAGACCCAGATGGTTTGGCATGGAGTCTGTTTGCTATAGGCCAACTGCTTGCACACACACACGTGCATGCATGCACAAACACACACACACACACACACACACACACACACACACACACACACAGATGGGAGAGGTGGGGTGGCCAATCTGGTGAGAAAAAAATGAGAGAGGAAACAAAACCTAAAAGAGATTTTTATAGAGGAATCTATCCATCCATCAAATGTCTCTGTAATTACTCGACAATGTAAATGGAGGGAGGAAGTAAAAAATAATATAAAAATGCTATTAATAAGACATATTATTATTATAACGGAGCTTTTGAGAGAAATACTTCACATAATGAAATAAAATACAGGAAACAATAACCTGAAACATATATTACAGGGCAGGTGAAGTTTAAGGTTTAATATCAACATTGAGCACAGTCTTGGATGTGTAAGGAGCTCTGAAGGAATTGGGGAAAGCCATGATGAATAGTCACAACAGGTCTTGTGCTTAGTGCTGGAGCAGAGAGAAATTTCCCACCCAGCAAAAGGGTGTCTAAAAAGGACAATTTTGTTAACTTATGGTTCAAACTAAAGGGTGAAAAAACATCGTCTCCCAATGACACATATGAAATATCTGAAATATCGGAAGTTAGTTCCGCTTGGGAATAAACCAAGGAGACCTCACCATAGTTTTATCTCTTTTAACAAGGACATGCCCACTGTATTAGATCTGCAAATAAAAATGCATCATATACATATTATCTTTAACGCAATTGTGTAATATCGAAGAGGCAGTCACACTAAAACCACAGCCAACTGCATTTTTCCACTGGTTCTGCATCCCTATAGAATCCATAAAATATTAGGATCTAAAACTTGTGTTTATAACATCTGGCATACAACAAATCTTACATGTGTGAAATATCCATAAGCTGCTCTAGTAATTCTGTTTGACTCGAGTGAATATTTGCAATAATGTGCTAAAAGCCTGCAGGAAAACAATTCACCATCTTGCTTGTCTGTCACTCACCTACAATGGCTGTCCATTGTTAAAAATGGTGACTCAATTTCCACAAAATAAATAAATAAAAAGTGGGCTGGCTGGGTCTTCAGCCCATAATAAGATTTTTTTTTCTCTAGTGGAAAACCACTTGACAAAAACTTCATTTCATTTTGTTATGTGCCTCCAGCCTCACTCCAGCAAATGTTTTGATCAAAGTTGAACCATTTTCCACTCATATTTGGACCAATTTGCATCCTGCCCAGTAAAATCCTTATTTAACTGAATCTTTGCAACGACTCTGTTATCTTATTCAACACACACTGACTGTACAGAATGGTAAGAAAATACATAGTGATCACATTTTGATTAATTATTCAAATGGACTTTAGTGACAAAAATGTTTTTATTGCACCGTCGTGTAAAAACAACACTAATTTCTGCTTTTGAAAAACTATACAGCCGGTAAGTTCACTATGTTCCTGAAGCCTTTGTTACTCACCATGTTTATTGTATACATAACTTTGGTGACTGGTTAGTGAT
Organism: Tilapia sparrmanii; assembly: GCA_015108415.1. Lineage (NCBI taxonomy): Eukaryota > Metazoa > Chordata > Actinopteri > Cichliformes > Cichlidae > Tilapia > Tilapia sparrmanii. The sequence continues at coordinate 22,986 of VUQY01043190.1, forward strand.
TTCAATGTGTCCTTGTGAGATTTGTTTTTGTTAACCTCGCTGGCCATAAAGCCAAAGCATTTCCAAACAACTGATGACGATCTGCTTGAGGGACAAGCTCGCCGCCTCTTGTTGTTCCAGACATTTGAGTTGTTGTATATCTGTTGTTTGATGTCGTGTTCCCGATTGCGGAAACTTTATGCTGCAGGATGCAGGGAACCACTGTGGTTAACATGTTAGATCTGCAATCTATTGGCAGAGCATGCATTTTGAATATTGCTCGATCGTGTTCACTTAATTGTGAAAAGCCAAAGTCTTGATCAAGATTCAAATTCAATTAATCGTACGGCCCAAGTGTGCCTGTCTCTTACAGCCCTGTCTTGTCTTGTCCAGCTGTATTTCATCAGCCTGCTACACAAAAATCTAATGTCAGTTATAAATTTATATGCAATTACTTTTTCTTTCTTATAGATCCCGTGTTTTTCAACTAAGTGTCTGAAGATACGTGACAGCAATACTGTCAATTCTGCCCTTTTATCAGCCCTTACAGACATTAAATAGGTTTACTTTACTTTGTCATGACCTCGTATTCCAGCGTTCACCTAATGGGACTCAACTCTTAATATTTAAACTCAGCGCTCTGTGAAACAAAACATTAATTTAAAAGAAAAAAAATCTACCAGTTGACAACCTCTTACATTTGTTTTCAGCTCAGCAAGCTTCAGCTATTACTCCAGTTAATGCTAGCTAAATGTCCAGTAAATATAACACAAGATACATTTTAGGATTATCTTCAACTCAAGATGCTTTTGGGGAAAAGCTGCCTAAGAAAACTGGTACAAACACAATTTCTGACATGAAACAATAAAGACAATGAAATTGGCCTTCTCTGTGTATGGACGGAGCTTAACTTCGGGACAATTTAGTATCATTACATGTCCATTAGTTGATGTTTTTCAGTTGTTATGGTAAGAGCAGGGTTCATCCCCCACCTCTCACCATGTTCCCAATCCACTCTGATGTCTTAGGCTCTCTACTGGGTTGTTGTTAATTAATGCTCCCACATTATTACTTCCCCCTTCTGCTGGACGAGCTGTTTTTGATATTCATGTTACACGCACAAAGCCACAGCATAACCAGAACCATTATGAAACCCCAATGACTGCACTCCATTCAGCCCATTCAAGTGCTTGATTCTGAGACAAATTCTGCTGAGAGAAAAAAAAAAAGGTTTCCGAAAGAAAAGGAAGGGCAAACAGGGTGAAAAAAGGCCTTTAATGAAGACCAGACTACACTAGAATAGAATAGAGTAGAATAAAGTAACCTCTTCTTCGTCAGTTTCCATGGCAACAAGCCCTTTGGTGGGATGGTGGTGGAGAAGCCTCAGCAGGAGCGTTTGAGAGAGGCAGCGTGTGAACATCTTCTGTGTGCGCAGACTTTAAAAGCATATGGAAATATATGGAGAATGCTGCATGTACGCACCGACAGGTCCATTATGTTTCAGTATTCACACACTGTAGTCAAAAGTCTCTGATACAGATGGCAAGAAAGAGGGCTGAGAAGCAGAGGGGGATGCTGGTAAGTGGAAGTTAGTAACAAGGAGGAAGAAAAAAGAATCCAAATGGAGGACGAGGAGACAAAGGGTGCGCTTACATGGATGCATGGCTTAACTGGCTTTACATCATATGCTGGAGGGTTTCTTTTAATGAATGCATAAAAAATTGAAATGTTTCTGTTTCTTCATATCTGTGCAGGAATACGAATACAAATGGTTAATCTGACTAGTTTGTGTTGATCTCAGCCACAATCCCGGCAGATCAGCTCATTTCAGTGCAAGCACACACCAGCTGACAACTCATGGCTGATACGCTTCTACACATCCAGTTATCAAATCTCACATATAGCATGTTGCTTAAGCTGTTACTACAGTTATTATGCATCTGCAATCCTCTTTGCAACCCACTTCAACAAACATTCTGACATAATCAGTGTGTTATATATAGCCATTGATCTGCTCTGTCTGCCTTTGGCTTTCCATGGAAGCACATGGAAGGAGAACAAGCTAAAAGAGACTTGAGACTTGAGCATTTTGGGCATGAGACGTTGAGTAGTTTTTATATAGACTTCTTTTTGCAAACAGAGGAGTCACCACCTGCTGACCATAAGACCATTTAAGACTTTTACTTTTAGTTACAGATATGCTTGAAGTAAAGTCTGTTGTTTCACTTTACATATTGGGAAACGGGCCTCTTGTCACTATCTCTATCCCATATTTGAATGGGATGTCTCTCCGTGCAGCCTTTTTCATCATTTAGCATATTTGGGGTTTTTTCAAATCCAGAATAAAGGCTTCTGAAATCAGCATATGATGTTTAAAGGCAAAGAGACAAAAACAAGGCATTTAAAATCACCCAGTCATAAAAACAAATGACAGATATATTCGTGTACCTTCTGGTATTGCTCTTTGGAGGCCAGAGCTTCCTCAAGCTGCTGCTTTGTGTAGGTGTAGATGGCAGAGCGGTATGTCGTCCCAATATCATTCCCCTGACGCATCCCTGCACAAAAACAGACACGCAAAAAAACAGACCAAAAAAATAAATAAAAAAATCAAGATTTGACGATTTCAGCTGACGCGAGGTGCCGTTGTCCTCAGTTCTTGGCAGAGGGAACGTCACATCATCTGAAAACAACAGCTGACAACATTTCCAAAAATATGACTTGTCTGTCTTGGTGGAACTGAATGCTGTTTTTGACTGATTTGATCATCTCGCAGTGCATCCCTTCATCATTTAACTGTCATCTTGTCAGCCTGTCGACAACTGCGTCTGGTTAACTCAAAGGTTTCTAATGATGGCAATGTGTGTGGGTCAATCTGTGACGCACACGCAGGTGCAGACATTTATGTTCCAATGTGACTGAAGATATTTCATCCACCTACTGACAGCAAATATCATCAGCTTTACCTGCACCTGCGCTGCTGACATTGCCATGCACAACAAATCTAAATCAGTACATTAAATGTGTTTATCAGGAAGTTTTATGTGAAGGGATTGCCTAAACATGTTATGCCTGTCATTCAAAGCAACAGCAGACAAAAAATGACATGTTTCAAACTAATTAAAACTAATGCTGGAGCAGCTTTTTCAGGACCCTGTGGCTCTGAAGGGTCTCATTTATTTAGACGTGACTCACAGTTGCAGCCAGCACAAAGATAACAGATGCATTCAAAAACATATTATAGAAATTATAGAGTTACAGAAATATAAAGGAACAAGCCTGTACACATGGAAATGTGACTCCTAAAGTGCATTTACATGAGTTATTTTAACAATTAGACCCTTCTGCCAAAACGACAGGATATAGTTAATAGTGAATAATTAAATGTGATGATCATAACAAAAAAACAAGAGGGATGTTAGATTATCAAGGAGGCTGCTGTGTCTCTATAAACAGCAACACTGAGGACCACATAAAGCAAGCATGGAAAAACACCAGCTGCAGCAGCTCCCATTTTTCTCTCAATAAGACGAGGATCATCACAGAATTATGACATTTTACACGCTTCTTTACTTTTCAGTATGCTGACATATTATAATATCTTTTTGTTGTAATGCATTTTAAATAAAATAACATTTATCCTATATGGGAATAAATGAAAACATGTTTCTGAAAATTGTAATCTTTATCACAGTCCTGGTGATTTTCCTTCACAGGAACATCAAAATCTTTTGGTGTGCCTACGATAAAAACTTCTTCACCTTTTTCCCAGACTGCCAGCTGACAGAGAGGGCCACAACATTCCCATAACATTTTCTTTTGATACTGTTGGAATAATTTACAGTATTTTGTGGTGGGGTGATAAAAAAGGAGGACAAAAGCACTGAGCTTGCTACACATTATATCTAAAGGAGTTGCAGGGCCATGGAATACATGCCACTAAACTCATGGTGCACAATTTTCTGCTGATATTGTAACAACTGTAATTACAGCATAGCACCACTAGGGAACTTCCCTTTATAATAGTAGGAGGGGAGACCCCTAGAGTTGTGTGTGACCGTAGCATTACCGACAGCCAATCACATTCATCTCTTCACTGTTGTTGTAATGGACTAACCGACTCCAGGACCTGTATGACCGTAGAGTCGACAGCTATGGATTAGTGGTCTACCTACCTGACTAGCCACTAAGTTATCTGGTTAACTTCCAGACTGCACACCCTGCACGCTAGACCTGCTAGCTGCTCCTCCCTCCCCAGATTTCCATTACAATGTTAACGCCAGAGTTACCGGAGTTACCGCAGTCAGCAAAGCATTGTCGACTTTTACACACTATGCACCTTAGCACTCGGTGACCCAGCTGGTGGTTCCTAGACGCTTTCATTTTCAGTTGATAGTGGAATATCTAGGAGGGAAGAAATATCCTGAACTGGCTTGGTGCAGCTGTGGCAACCTATTACAGTACCACACACGACCCAATATTTCACAAATGTTTGTAAAGGCAGACTACATGGTTAGATTCTTGATTTCATACACGTGTGGAAATGGGACCGGAAACAGCTGAATTCAAAGATTAAGATGTGTGCCCCAATTCTTTTGTTCGGTAGTGCAGGGTGATGTCATGTGTTGCAGAACTGAAGTGGTTCTATTGATTTGCTTTGCTTGCACTGAAAAGTCAAGAAAAGTTCAAGCATCAGCCAATCACTTTCTTTCTCTTAGCCAAGTCAGTGTCACGGGTGGGGGGTTGGAATCTATCCCAGCTGCCACAGGGCAAGCAGTGGGATACACCCTGGACAGGTTGCCAGTCTGTCTCCGGGCTAACACACAAAATCACCAATTAATCTAACTCCACAAACTATATTTCTTGGGACTTTGTGAGGAAGATAGAGTACCCAGGGAATTCACAGAGAGAACATGCAAACCGGCCCAATGCTGGATTCGAAACCAGGCCCTTCTTGCAGTGAGGCAACAGTGCTAACCACTGCACTACCACAAAGGTAACCAGAACCAGAGATAGCTGCTTCTGCAGTTCACCATCAGAAAGAAGGAGAAGCCAATCACTGAAGTGAGTAATCATACTTTACTACATGAAAAGATTAGCACGTGGCAGTGAGCCTGTGTCATGTTATTTGCTCATGTAAGCTTAGTTAGGTTTCATTGTGAGTGATTGGTTGCTGTCTCTATAGTGAAAACCAAGTCCCAAGTTCGGTTAAATGGGAAGGGCATCTGGTGTAAAATCTTTGTCAAATTAAACATGTGGATGATCTTTAATTGGAAACAGACATTTTGAAGATGACACTGACACTGGAGATGAGCTCTATAAGGCGGAGAAAGACTTTATGAAATAAACTAGTATTCCTACTTTACACTTACTCAGAGGTGATTGTAAAGTAGATTAAACAAGCTAAATGCAAAAGGGCGGATAATTTTTGGTAATGCAAAGTACTCTGTTACATTTCTCAGGAGGTAGCTGAAAATGTAATATATTATTTATACTAGAAGTAATGTAATGCAATGTAACAAGTTACTTTAAAAAATAACATTAAAACTAAGCTTTAAGAAGTTGGCTAATAGCAGCTAACAGTTGAGCCAAGCCTGAAAAAACTAAGTCTGTAATTTTGAAACAATGAGCCTAAAACATGCTTTTGTTTCAAAAGGCTTTATTAGCTGGTTTTTTTTTTCTGTTGCCATCTTTAAACCAAACACTTTTCTTTCTTTTTTCCCCATCAGTTTTATCCTCATAATAGTTCCCTAATGGTATTCTAAGATACATACGATGATAGATGATGCTTCCTGTTCTCACTCAGTTTAATAAAATCTTGAATGTATTACAAACTGATATTACTGTTAGTGCTGGTTAATAGAATTTCCTGGTGAAAATCAGAAGAAAATGAAGCATAATGGGAAAAAGGTAAGAAGAAAAATTACACTTTTCAGTATTCACTGCATTAGCCACTTTTTCATTCTGTTTATCAGTTTTTTTTAAAAAACTCAGTGTTTTCCTTTGGGGCGAAAGTAATGAGTTTGTTGGTGAATGATGTACCTTGAGTTGGGTTGTGGCTTTCCCAGAAGACTTTGAGGAGACTGGCAAAGCTGATCTGCTCTGGTTGGAAGACAACTCTGACCACCTCAGCGTGGCCTGTCCCGCCTGCAAAATACAACATTTGTGAGCAGATGAATGATACGGAAAGGTACAGCATGTTCAATGAATCATTCCTCCTAATTCACTGCTTATGAAAAAACATTTAGATTTTTTTATTTCACATTTTCCACAGCTCCATTAAGAGCTTTTTTTGGTTTGGACTTGGGTTGTTTCATTGCATTGCTCACTGTATATGTAGGTTAAGATGCCCCCAGTTTGGAACTGAAGCAATGTGATGCTATGGACAAGATCACCCGCAAAATTGTTTTTAGCTTGTATGTAACACATTAAATATTTTCACCATATTGACTTTCCACTAGAAAGCCCTTTCTAATAAGGGACATGGGAGTCACTGGTCTACATTGATTTGTTGTGCATTACTGAACAACTGAACAAATCCAGCTACTGATGAAAATACAGTGAAATACAGTGAAAAGCTTCAGAATAACAAGTGGGTTGCAGTTGATCCAATAATATTTTAACTGCTGGTTTGCAAGCAAGCTATTACCCATAATCCAGAAGTACTAGCTAAATAAGTACTTAAGTCATGATGAGGACCAAGTGAAATAAACCAGTAAAAGGACCTTGAGTTAAGATTATTTTGTTAACTTCAGCCTGACAGCTCATCACTCTTCACTTGCCATTAACAAACCAGCCTTGAAGGTCTTCTTACTGTTTTCCTTTGGATCCTTTGCTTGCATCACATGGTCTTCATCAGCAGCTGTAAGTGCTGAGCTGTATTTTAGGTACCTTATCCATACTGTCTCTCAATTTGAGCTTAATATTTTAATCTAGACTTCACTGTCATTGACAGAAGAATCTCAACTCAAGGTTCACCTTTTCACTGGTTCTGGAGCTTTTAATATCAAGAGTTACTGATCCCTCTAGCAGATGTGAACAAAACAGTCATGACTAAAGGGAAGCTTTTAGAAAATAAGAAAAAGCATTAGCATAAGCACACAAGACTTATAACTTACAGTATTCACATAATATATTTTTAATATCCAAAGTTAAGGAGTTCTAAGGTAGATATTTGTATATTTTCTGAATGCCTCCAAAATGATCATATTTTACACCTAAAAAAAACAGAATATTTTTTTTCTTAAATACTGGTTCAAAGCCGATTTTAACATTCAACCACTACAAACAATCGCTGTTACAGACAGTCAAACAGCAGCTGGTGCTGGTAATGAGCGTGACCCATTACGTGACACCTCATCTTCCCCCCGTATCTTATTCTGCCTCCACTCCTATGTCTCTCTCTGTCTTATTACTTTTTTAATATCAGGAGTTATGGATTCCTACGGAAAGATATTGGCGAACAGAGACAAAGCAGCAGTCGATATTAAATTAATGCTTCACCAGGCCAGTCTCACAGGAATTAATTCATCTTGGACAGCACGAGAAATACAGCAGTGGTTGGAACCACAAAAATAATGCTGCAGCTGTTAGCTTAATAGACATTCAGCTGCAAAATCATCTGATAATCTATCATTAATTCAGAATGAACCTGCAATGACCTGAAATATTATTTTTCTCTTATTTTCGTTAAACTAAATGAATGAATTTCGTAAGACTCCTTTGCACCTGTATAAACAGCCTTTACTGGTAACTGGTGTTTGATGGCAGTGGAACAATTACATAACATCATTTTATAAATTCCATACATTTAATAAGCAGTTGCATGCTTTTACAGATCAAGCAGACATTAGGCAACATTTGCATTCATTATAATGTTTACTGACAAGTAAGAAGGTTATGTGATTACCTCAGTTTGTTTTTTGAATTACTCCAAAGGTTATGAATGGATTTGCATTAAAATTTTATCGGAGGTGGGGCCTGGCCCAGCTTTGAAAGATTTCACTTTTGGATTTAATCTGACTCAGGATACTCTGGATTTTTCTTTTTTTTTAGGCAAAAACTGATCCAGCTCCATATATTCTTCTGGTTTAGGGCGTCAAAACTCTGGAGTTAAGGCCTAGAAACAGGCCCCAAAACAGGCACAAAGACATGAAGGGAAAAGTAAACAGTCTTCCAGTTAAGGAAAGGGGAGGACAGGACTATATAATGAGACACAGGGGGTCACAATCAAGTCAAGCAGACACGAATCTCAGACTGGAAAAGACACAAGTGGAAAAAAATCGGGAGTTCCAGTGAAGTTATGGGGGGGGGAGGGGGAAGTGGCATTAGGTATTAGGGCGACCGTGGCTCAGGGGGTTGGGAATGGCACCTGTAACCGGAAGGTCACCGGTTCGATCCCCGGCCTCTCTGTCCTGGTCGTTGTGTCCTTGGGCAAGACACTTTACCCTACCGCCTACTGGTGTTTGCCAGAGGGGCCGATGGCGCGATATGGCAGCCTCGCCTCTGTCAGTCTGCCCCAGGGCAGCTGTGGCTACAACCGTAGCTTGCCTCCACCAGTGTATGAATGTGAGTGTGAATGAATAATGGCATTGTAAAGCGCTTTGGGTGCCTTGAAAAGCGCTATATAAATCCAATCCATTATTATTATTATTATCATTATTATTATTATCATTATTAGTATTATTATTATTATTATTATTAAAAATCACCGTTGGTGGAAGTTTTTGTCCGGATGCCGTGCATGCAGAACGCAGGTAAAGTGGGTCCTCTCGTGGCCTGTTGTTTTCAACAACACGGATGATGCGCCTGTCTTGTTAACGG
>VUQY01043219.1:0-20559 GCA_015108415.1 Tilapia sparrmanii
TCCCCCGGGGGCCCCCCCCCCCCCCCCCCCCCCCCCCATATCTTTTAAATGAGTTGAGCCATAATTACTAACGTGAATCACATGAATTTTCACACGAAGCCGGGGTGCAGCAGTTTTAAATTAAATTATGAGGAGATTTACAAACAGTTTTTTGATAAGATCTGTCAGTAAAGATAAATAGCATGTGTTTTTGGAGCACTTTTTTGGCTGTATTGGAATGCAACGTGTTTATTTTCCCATGGAAATTAAGTAAATAATGTAAAGAAAATGACATCTTATAGGTACAGTATACTCACAATCCTTAATAAAATAAAACAACACTAGCAGTATATTTAGGCAGTGAATTGGAACACCATGAAGCTAAGCCAGAAAAGCCCAGAGGCATTAAGCACCTTGTGCAGTTGAAGTGCACTTTTTCCTAAGCGCATTTATTGTATAAGCAGTTATTCTGTATCTCCTCTGCAGGCTTCACCTCCCTCTGACTCCCAGCACTTCTTTCCACACGACACTTTTAACGTCAGCAGCACAATCGGCAGTAAGTTATCATTATCATTCTTATATCAGGCTGGTGCTGTAGTGAAATACAACAAACCTACAGTGGTTTATATCCAAAGGCCATCGCTTGGAATTGCATATGGTGTTAAGGCTTTTTTTTTCTCCTTTGGTCCAGATCACAGTCACAGAGGAGCCGGACACACTGTTCCAGAAACTGGTGGTTTTGGTTAAAGGTCATGACAGAGCTGTGTTGGACAGCTATGAGTTCTTTGCCACCATGGCAGCTAAAGAGCTGGGCATCAGTCTTGGAAAAGTGTGAGTTTTAGCAGCCACACACTAACTGTAGTAACTGTTCTGTCTAAAATCTTCTTGTAATGCCATGACTTTTTTGGGATCTTCTTCCTCCACCACAGTTTTGAACCTCCGAAGGACATTGAGAGGTTAACACTGCTGAAGTCAATACACATTTTCAAAAAACACAGGGTCCAGTATGAGATGAGAACTCACTACCGGTCCATCGAGGTGAGAAGCTCTAAAAAAAATTTAAATTAAAATCAAACAAGAATAAATGCACAAAAAGCCATTAAAAGGAGTTCGGTATTATTCACCTAGTTACATTTTACTGGAAACTTCTAACCTTAATAATAAATATTAAAATAAAATAAGTGAGCTTTGTGTTTGTGTCAGTTATTGCATTATAATAAGGTAATTTTTTAAACATGTTTATTTTTATTTTTTGTCTCTGTAGCTGCATCATATAACGGGCTGTACAGCACAAGTGTACCTTGAATACATCCAGAGGAACCTTCCGGAAGGTGTAGCCATGGAGGTGACGAAGGTGAGGTTTTGCAGAGTTCGATGTACACCCAAACTCACGCACCAGTATCATCAATATAGCAGGCTAGATGCTTTCCGTTGCAAAGCTTTTTAGTGCAGCCCTCCACAATATTCCCAATTTCTAATGTAGCCCTTTAGGAAAACCAATTTCCCACTCCTAACTTAGGTTGTTTATAAATTTGGCCTGTCCCCTGTTGTAGCTGGTGTCTGTAGTATCACAGCCCCAGTGCATACACCAAACCCTACAGAAAGGTGCACATAGCAGCTAAGAAGCTAACACAGAATACAGCTAAGAGGAATCTGATGCTGATGACCTGAGCTGGGAAAACTGAGTAGCTATGGTCTTTACAAATGGTAAAGAGAAGCTCAAGTATCTATTTGTCATGAGACAATTTCAGTTGACTAGATGTTAAAGGTTTATAAACGAACAGTGTGGACTGGTTGAAGTCAAAACTGGATACAAAGGATACAAAACATGCACAATGTTTTCAGTTAAACACAAAATGAATTCTCCCCCTCGAAAAAAATGAACCCTTAACAAAAAAAACCCTAATATGTATGTGATCATTTTGAGATTAAATTCAAATCTATTTTGAGAAAAGTTGAAATGTGATTACAGTTGTTTACAACTTCCACGGTTGCTTTACCCTCTTTTGATGATGAAATCGTACTTCAGATTCAGTTTTAGTTACAAGGAAGGAAATGATTTCCCTTCTAGCTCAGTATGTTAAGGATAAGGACGTTGAAAAGATGTTAACGGAAACTGCATCTGGTCAGGCAGAAAACCACACACCTGGAAGAGTGGATTTGTCCAAAATGAAATGGCTGGTAATGGACAAATGGAAGGTTATCGATGGTTGCACCATCATGCAATAAAAAGTACGCATGTTGGATCACAAGACAGCTGATCATTTAGTTTTATCGACTCATCTAAACAAGGTATTTTGTGAAGTGTATAGCAGCTGGTGCAGTTTGTCTCGAAACAACAACTAATCTGCACATTTAACCTTTTTTAAAATTTTGGCTTTATTCTCAAAATTATATATTTTTTTTTTTCCTAATGTGGTCTAATACTCCTTCGGACATTTCCCAGTGAAGCTGAATTTGATAGTCCTTCTCTGTCTGTGCAATTATGTGTGGGAAAGGGCAACTTTCACATGACGTTCTCGCTCTTCTATCCTGTTCATGTTGATAGACTGCAATGGAGAAGATTCCTGATCACATCCTGGAACCGATGTGGAAGGAAATTCCCACAGATGACAAGCCCAGCCAGTAAATGCAGCACCTGTGGCTAACCGATGCCTATTAAATGTGTTTTCCTGTGATTATGTTGTTTTTTTTGTTTGTTTTTTAAAGCATGTTGTCTTTTCTGTTGCACAGTTATGTGAAATAAACTGAATATGCACACAACTCACTCTTTGTAGTTTATCTGGGATTATGTTTCAAATAAGTCAAAAGTTTTTGTTTGACGAGCTGCAGTGATATCGGGATGAACTGTTACAGTATGTATAAGTGCAGATACAAGAACAGCAGACACGAGACCTTCGCTTTGTACATTTATTGATTAAAACAGTATACATCAAATCACAAAACAGCGTATACAGCGTAGTCATTCTGATGATTGGCACCTCATTTTATTTTACGTGTATTCATCGTATGGTCACCTTCAAAAGGACAAAGTGGAGGTGTTTAATCATTTCTTTATGTTGTAGAGGAGTCAAAGTGTCAACTAATTCAAGTTCACTGGAGGGATTTTTTTTGCTTGCTACTTTTGTTGGCCTTTTCATTTTGAAATCTATCCTGTCTGTTAAAACCTGGCCACACGCGCCACACAGGAATCTCAATCATTTAGCAAGCATTCAAGTATGTTCAGACAGGATTTATTTAATCCTAGATGAATTTCAGCTAATCGAACTATTGCATCTATACCTTCCTGAAACCATTTTTGTATGCTGTTTTTTAAAAAAAAAAAGTCTAAATACTTAAGTATGATTGCCAGCAGCTTATACTGCTTCTAATGGCTCTAATCACTGAATGTTTCTTAAAAAATAGTCCCTTAAATGTAAACAGTGGACGATAATGACTTGATAATGATGCAACAGTGGTGAGAAAGTCCTGTAAATCTGTAAATGTAGTGTCCTCCAGCTGGAGAGACACGGGTATAAGGTTTAACATAACCAACGGGCTAGTAAAAACATGTTGGGCAAGGTGATTGGCCAGTCGTTGGCTCATTTGGGCCTGTGACTGCATTTCCATACATCTATTCTTCCGTGAAGCAAACTGAAAAAAATCATGCTCACTGATGATTTATAAAAACATTAAAATATATTAAAGGCCTTTAATCTTGCTGCTCCAATCCAACCACTGGTTCAGTTTACACAGCAACAGTGCTTGAAGTTTTTTGGACCACCACAGCTGTCCTAAATTAACAGTGTTGATAGTTACCAAAATCTATATGTTTCTCTACTGGATAATCATCAAAATCATATTTTAAATGCTGAAATATAATTTATTTAATTAAATTATTTAATTTAATTTCTGACTTCTTATAAGTCCTGTGTGAAAATGTGGCTTAAATTTGGGTATAAAAACATGAACACGGTTATATAAATAATATAATTTTTAGTTTGAAATACGTTTTGGACAAATTTCTAATAAATTAAATTGTTTTTAATGATAGGTGGTCTGATAAATATATTATCTATTGTAGCTAAATTACCAAGAAACTAAATTAAAGTGCTGTGTGCAGATAAATAAAAAGATCTTTAATTCTACCGGTTTAAATTTTTTTATAATATAAACCACTGATGAATTCTATAAATTATATTCCAACTATAAATTAACTAAAATGGCTCTTTGTTGGTCAAAAAGAAGAAAAAAAACATACCAGGGGAGATAAAAAGTCTGATAGACTTGTTCTGTGACCCAGCAGGGAAAAAAATGTTATGCTGAACACTGAAGAGTGTAAAATGTCTGCTGGCCTCTTGAACCAAAGCACCGTTAATCTGTGGGTCGTTCCATCGCTTCTCAGTAGATAGTTTAAACTGTGATATCAGCACGGATGCTACCGTTACAGCTAACCGGGGCTTGATGTTTCCAATAAGTTGTGGAAGTGAGCTAGAAAGCACCATCCACATTAGCCTGGAAGTAGTTAAATGAAACATCTTGATTTCTTGAGTAGAAGACTACGCGCTATATATCAAGCATGCCATTTTCCCCATCATGGTACAGATGCACCTCCGAACCCACAAATCCTCTAAAATCTCACCAATCCCCGGTACGACTCTGATGTTTCTCCACCTTGAGGTCCTGAAAGAGAGAATCTCCTTGTTTTGGAGAGGAAGGGGTTTAGGGATTAAGACACAAGAGGAGGCTCACCTTTTCAAGTGATGTGCCGAACCTCAGGTGTCACGCCGCTGGTGAAGGAGGGGAGAGATGTGAGGGAGGGCCTGGGTTCCTTGGGGCTCGGGAGGTTAACTGTACTGTGTGCCCCCCCCCCTTCAGGAGACAACAACAGTCAGTCTGTTATAATCAACTAATAGGGAGAAACTGGGACTGCAGAGGCTGATGTAGCAAAATGTAGTCAAAAGTGTTGAAGAGATGGAAAAAGACAGGAAGAGAAAGGGGGCAGGATGCAACACCTGTGGCTATTTACTTATCACCTCTCCTTGCACGTGTACCTATATTCAAGCAACGTGTGGTTCACAGAATAAAGTCCTCGTTTATCTAGAAAAAATTATTTTCTTCAGATGGTTGCACCTTTGCTTTTAGCTTTAAAAATTCAGCTGGCCTTAATCACCACACCACGGATAAACTGTAAAAAGTCATTATACCCCAATTTGAGCAAATGTGTGCACATTGTAAACCCACATCTATTGTTATTATTATTTTTATTAAATATAAAAAGGTGGAACTATTTCATGCATGCAAGCAATTAATTAGATTTGAAATTATACAAGAGTACAGGAGATAAGATAATTTTTTTTAAATAGATTTGACTGAAAAAGAAAAAAAAAAAGAAGTCAGAATTTAGAATAGTGCGGTTCTCCGAGCCAGCGGTCCCCTTTGAAACGGGGTCAGCATCTTTTAGAAACAGAATAAATAAGTTATAATTCTTGGTCATATCAGAGTGTCTGTTCAGATGATGTCCTCCTTTTAGACATGCTACCACTCATTTTAAACTGAGAGATGTCTTGTATGTGGAGCGGCTCCGTGTCCTCCAATCAATTTTATACTGGTAGCTACAAGGCCATAAACCTTTACTATAAATACAATTCATAGTTTAGTTTTACATTTTTTAAGCCATAAATTAATTTAAGCCCTCAGTCTACAGAATTCAGTGAGATCTAAACATCAAGATTTCCTGGTCCTCCAGATAGTAAAAACTAAAGCAAAACTATTAATTACACGAATCAAATGTTCACTTTAAAGTATCACATAAATAAATGTAAGCTCACACTTACAATGCAGTTCATTCTGTTTCACAGAGACGTTGTAGTCTGTAATAACAACTCTCAGACTTGTTTGTGAACAAATAAAAAAAGAAGAAGTTGAGTTTATTTTTTTGTTGTTTTATTATTTTGTTCTTTCACGTCTATCTCTTGACGGTTCTCAAAACACATTCACAGTTTCACAAGTTATGTTAATTACAATGAATATAAAATAGTAACACTTAAAAAAAACACAGTAAAGAGTAACTTCTTATCATTAACTGGAGCAAATATGAATGAAATTTGCTCTAATTAAGAAACCTGGTATATATGTGTGTGTATATATATATATATGTATATATATGTATATCTCAGTATGCTATTCATTTATAATGCCTTTCTGTCATCACACAATAGATTGCTGGAGACAAACATTAATGTTCCAAACAGCAATACTCATAACTTAAAATACCTGCACATTAAAAGATATATAATATGAAATTAAATACTCATTAATACTCGACAAGCTGGATAAAGACTTGTAAAACGTGTCAAACAATAATTAGTGCACTGTTTAGTGAGGTTATGAATACATAACTATATCCATGTAGCATGAGGAAAGATTAGGGAGGTCCAAGGTGGACCAAACTAATAAACAGTAGTGTTTGAGGGCTGCTGTGCACTCCTTCCCCACCCCTTTAAAATTTTCCCCTCTACCCCCACCTTCAAAAATACAGTGTCAACCCATTTGTTAACCTTTATTCATTAGGGGTCAGGAAAAAGGCTCACAGGGCGACTGTAACAAGAAACACAGAACATTTAATTTTGGAGAACAAACTCGTTTTAACAACTTCTATTAAAATACGAACAGTATTTATAGGTAACAGAACTTGGGAATCCCTTTACATTATTCGGTTATAAATCGTTTTTAATTCGTCCTCAGTTGCCCTTTAGTCATTTTCACATTTTTCTCTTTGCCAGTGGACAATACCAACAACCAAACATGTCGGCACAGAGTATTTCTTAAGATACTCAAAAGATAACTCAGACTTTTTTTTTTTTTTATAAACACATCATTCGGGGGCATTTCATTCACTGCACGACTACAGGGCCCCTTCTACACTAACAGCTGCTTAGTTATAGTTTTTAGAGCAGGCTGTATTAAAAGCGTCGGCCACCAGGGGGGCCTGGCCACCTCTGGCCTCTGCCAGGTGGGGGGTGAGGCGGAGGAGAGACCGGTCCATTGTGGTAGCTGTGTAAAAGGATAAAATCACACATTGGATTCTTGGCTTTGGCCAATAGGGGGCACACTCTGATAAGAGCAGCCATCTGAACGACTCTAGTTTAAGGCGGGGGAACTGAGATCCCCTCTGCTCTGCACCTTTGAACTTGCAAAATACAGCTTCATGTTTCATGCACTATTTAAGAGTTTAGCTTAAAAAAATAACTTCACTTTACATTTGCTACAGTAGGAAACTATTAAAGCAAAACTGCTTCTTTTTGACACAGAGCTATCAAAAAATTGAAGAGAAGATTAAAGAATTTAACTATAAGCAGGCTGAAGAGAAAGGGACAGAAAAGACTGTGCATTAGTGTCACTAACCTCTGTGCTTTTGCTGCATCTCAGATCTCAAAGAAAAACTCTCAGATTCACTAAATTTAACAATCTGGTTACCGTGCACACAAAGCACAGAGATTTGTGACATTTTAAGCTTAAGCATGATATGAATATTAAAACACCACTTACCCTCGTGGGCCTCGTGGGCGGAAGGGGCGCGGAGGTCCAGGGGGTGGCATGCCACGGCCTCGAGGGTGTGGCGGACGCCCTCTGAAACCAGGATGACCTGGAGGAGGGGGTGGAGGGGGTCCATGCCTGTAGAGGAAGAAAGTTTTCAGGCAGTAAGGAATAAGACATTTGAAAGTGTCAGGTCAGCCCTAACTATGCGCTTTGTGAGTGTCTGTGCATGTTATGCGCCTGAATGAGGCGTTTACCTGGGCATGGGTGGAAAGGGGCCTCTGAGGTGCATAGGAGGAGGTGGGGGAGGGGGGAGAGGAGGGCCCATGCCCATGGGTCCAGCCCTACCTCGAGGACCTCTAAGGTCAGGGTAAGGACGCATCCTCCCCATTCCTCTGCAAGGGAAGAAGGCGCAGCATAATTTATCTAAATTGACACATGTAATGGATCAAAAGTTAAGTATTGAAAATGCATCTAAATACAGAAATACTAAGTAGTGGCTGTCTATAAGCATTTCCTTTTTATGTTTACCAACTGAAAATATGTGTTTAGAAACTAACCAAGTTATAAAACTTACATATTACAGAATATCAACACTGTGCGTGTGTCAGACATCAATAAAAGTACCTCATGGGCCCAAATCCATTCATGGCTCCATCCTTTACTCGACCCCTTCCAGGTCCTGGTGGCCCAAAGCCTTTCATCATGCCCCGCCCACCACGCATGCCACCTCTACTCATACGTCCCCCTCGCCCACGGCCTTTGGCCCCACGACCCCTGAAGGAAGATAACAAAGGGAAAACTGACACTGTCGTTCTAGTTCAGGTTCAGTCTTGTTAAGCTGTAATAAAAAAAAATAAAAAAAAAACACTAACGCACTTTAAATTTTTTATATCTTGCATAAAACCACAGGAATTGTCATGTTGTCAAATAGTAAGGCATTTAGACTACATAAATAGATATGGGTGTGAAGAGATGCATCTTTAAATCATTATAAAGGAAATCTGCAGGACCTGATTAAGTATTAGTAGAAAACTACTACATTAATTACTGTGACTTGCTGTGGTTAAATTAAAAATCTGCTGGAGATCAAAGAACAAGAAAAACACGTATGCATCCATTAAAATTTACAACAGAGTCCAGGTTGAAGATTTAATGTGAAATCTATAACAATCATTTAACACCAGGCTAAAAAAAAGTTAAGCTTTTACAGATTATATCTGTGACACAGTATGACCTCTCTCAGCTGCTGCCACTATAGGACAAAACAGTAAACTGTTTATAGCATATGACCTTGCCATGACTGTTTCCTATAGACATATCTGAAAGATGAAACAGGAAAAAAAAGACCTAAACTCGAACAACCGGCATGTGTACACAAATGAAACAGGAGACTGTAACAGACAGCAGGACAGACCTGGATTTGAGTTGGATTACATGTTTCTCTGAGTCATCCATGGAAATTTCTGTGACTCTCTCTTCTGTGTCCGTGTCCATCTGAAACAATCCCAAGTCAATAGTTATGTGCAGAAGATCAGCAGTAATAAGTACTAGATTCATATTTGTACCTGTGATTTTTCACAAGTACAAAACATAATGATATAGATATAGACAATGAACACCGTCATGCACAGAAGAGCTGCGTTTAAACATACTATTTTTTAAGTGTTTGTTATGTAATGCTGGAAACTGCACTGCAATGTCTTTGTACTATACCGAGAGGCACTTCATTTTCTGCATTCTGGTGATTTATTTGCACTAATTTGTATGTTGTCTGCATAAATTACACAGGAAATGCCTTTAATCAATTTATTTCTTCAAGACTAATAAAAAAGAACAATAAAGCACTAGAAGATAACTGTATATATGAAGTGATATAACGCAGTCAGGCTCCCTGGTATTCTGCTTCACTTTTAAATGATTACTCTCCACTTTCCTCGTGTTTGTGTGCTGCTGAATCAGCACAAATACAGGCAGGATTTACTCGTCTATCCTTCCTTTGGATTGCTCTGTTCCGGTTTTGAGTCTGTGTGTAATTGCCTGGCAAGTTTGTATAATTGTTTTTTATTAACAGGCTGATTAAATACTCATGTGGCACCTCTTCAGCTCTCTTAAAAATTAAATCATGTCATACATTTTTATATCCTGGACTTTAATAGCTTAAATATATTTCAACAAGACATTTGCTCATGTTTGCTCATTCTAAAGAATCAGCCTGCTGAAAGCTAAAAGATCTAACGCATTACCTTAAGATTAGTTAACCACTACCAACCCCAGGTTATAAACAATAGTCTCAAAACCTCAAAACAGGAGTAATTACAGTCCTGTGTTATTTTTATTTTTGGAGGAGGGTGTGGGCTATCAAAAAGATCAGAATACATCAGAAGAGATCAGAATTTACTATGATACAAAGGCAATCTTGTTACACAGAAATTCTACAATAAAGATATGCACCAAAACCTCCTCATGGTTGCTGGGTGGATAAAACTTAACCACACTGACAAAGACTAACACTGAGGACGTGTCCTGTTTAATTTACCTGTATTTTTTACTTCATTAGTCTTACATAATAAACACAAAACGGAACATATTTTTTACATTTTTCTTTAAGTCTAGTTAATATCATTACCCTTTCTCTTAACTTTATCGTTTTGTCACAC
The DNA here is from genome assembly GCA_015108415.1 of Tilapia sparrmanii. Lineage (NCBI taxonomy): Eukaryota > Metazoa > Chordata > Actinopteri > Cichliformes > Cichlidae > Tilapia > Tilapia sparrmanii. Next base: position 10,158 of record VUQY01043219.1, read on the forward strand.
CTACTTTTAGTCAATACAATAAATTTGATCACTGAATAATTGTATGCCTAATAAAGTCTACAGCTAAATCTCCTGAGAGTTATTTCCATTAGTTTATTATCCTCATTTTGCAATAATGAGGGATGAGTCTCTCATTCTACACCCACCTAAATATCCATTTAAGCAGGATGTAGACGGGAAGTACACTGTTCTGCTTATAGTTTATTATATAGAGATTTGTATGTAACAGGTCCAATGGCTGAGCCACATACTTAAAATGTTTAATGACCATGAACATGGCATGAAGCACACTCGTTCATACGTACATTTTACAGTGATATTTTGAAGCCAGAAAGCCTGCAAAGCCAAAGGCACGTCGAGCGTCATGGAAACAATTTTATCCCGATCCTAGGAGGCGGCTGAGGTTGTGTGAGCTTTTAAATATCAAGCTAGCAGCAGGGGCAGAGGGGGTTGGGGACGACCTGTGCGACAAATACAGTTCGAGCCTCTAATAATACTTCTTAATACCCCCCATGAATAGTAGCAAATATTGAGCCCAGCCGGCTAAAACATACACGTAAAGCCATGAAGGGCCCCGTCTAATTCCTGGAACTTCCAGGGCAGGTATGACAGAATTACGCTATGTTGCTAATTTTTTTAAAGAACAGTCTAATATAAACAAATTTCAAACACACGTTTAATGATATTTTCCTAATTGAAAATATAAACAGAATAAACTTCAGTGACAAGCGTGTGATTAAGCTAAACGTTAGTCATCCAAGAAAGGGGCGTTTCTGTAGATTTTTTTGACGCTGCTGGAATGACTTACTTCAAATCGGTGATGCCGGTGAGGTAGATTAAAAAATGATACGGTTTTTGTGATTCCTAAAAAAAAAATAGAAAAAAAATAGAAAAGTAAAAAATACAGATATATACAAAATTTCTTGCAACTCTCGTACCTTCGATGGGCTTTGAAATGGCGGCTTAAACAGACATCCCAGGTTGGGATTTCTTTGTGAAGAAACGCTCGCTTTTAAAGTCACGCCCACCAGGAATGAATGTTTAAACTTGATTGGTTCATTGGTACCGTCATTTAGCCCAAGGTTCGCTTTCTGGGATTGTGATTGGTTGACTCGGCTAATGTGCTTCCAATGGTCTCCAGGCTTGAAGACGGTTCAGTAATTAAACGGGCCACACGTTCAACACAATACACACATTTATTGAAGATTGAGGGGAAAAGCATGACTGTAGAACTAACTTGGATTAAAACAGCCGATGAATGCAGAACATTTAGCAGTATACAAATCGACCTGTTTTAGTATTTGAGAAAAATACAAAATTCACACAGCAAAACTTGACGTTACCAATTCTCTCTTAAATTCTAAAACATAAAAACAGGAGGGTAAAAGTATGAATCAAGTACGACGACTCTTCTCAAAATTCTGTCAACATAAACACCGAGTTCATAATTTCAACAAAAGTATGCCTCATATACAGAAAATATCTGGCAAGTGCAAGTAAAGTAAACAATATTTACATCATAACTGTTAAAAAAAATAAGAGGAAAGTATTAAAAGAAACAGATAAAGAAACTTCACGAAATGTCCAAATACGGTCCATTTTCAGTGCCTTTACGTGCGGCTCAGGAGGTCTGCAAGCTTGTTGATGTATTCAATGGTGTATTTGAGCGTCTGTATCTTGGTCAGGGGCTGCCCTCTCTTGCTGTAGTCCGGCGGCAGGTAGTCCCGAAGCTGGTGCAAAGCCTCTGCGAGGCTCCTCATCCGCATCTTCTCTCGCTCGCTGGCCTTCATGCGTCTTTTGGTGGACATCTTTGGCTTGCCTTGCCTTTGCGCCGGTGGTGCAGTCACTTCTCGCCTCGTGAAGGTGAAGGAGAAGTCTTTGATCTCCTGATGCTGGCTGGAGTAGCACATCTCCGGTGAAGAGCACACTGAGTCCCTCTGTGACTCAGGTGAAGTGGGCTGAGGTGACTCTTGGTTTTCTCCAAAGGCGATCTCATGGCACTTCCACTCAGACAATATTTCAGCTGTAACCACATCCAGGTTCATGTTGGATATCCAGGCGACCAAGCAGAGACGGATGGCATTCAGGGTTTCGGCAGGGAGAGTGTGTGAAAGTGATTTGGCCAAAGTGGTTTTATACAGAAGCTGATCTCCGGAGGTTTAAAGGTTCACAGCTGTGGCGACAAAAAAAAAAAAAAAGTTCAAAGAAACTCTCAAGTGCCAAAATGCGACCTTCCCGGAGGACATGGTTCGTTAGTCTATCACTGGGGTGTGAATAAGGCTAAATAGAGGGATAATGTGATAGAAAGAAAAATAATTAGATTCCTTTACACTTTAAAGTCTCCCTGACGACAATTATCAGTTTGATGTGATTTGTCTAATGAAGGATGCTGCTTCACCTGGGATCTTCACGCCTCTCAGGCAAAGCAAGCCTGCTTGTGTCTTCAGAGTGGACGTTAACATAAATAAATAAAGACCAGAATAAACTTTGGAAAAAGATAAACTTGCAGAGCCAAACTCTTTATCCTGTCTGGAAATTCTTAAAAGTGACTGTCCTTGTACTTCAACCTCCTTTAAATGTGTACAAATCCCACTAACTCTACCGCACCAACTGGACCTGAAAAACTAATACTTTATGTCCGTAAGCTTCTATTCTAATAATAAAAAACAAATAAGATTAAAGAGCCAGTGTTATAGGACAGAGTTGTTATTTGGGCAGAGGATGCAGCTGTCACCAAGCTCCTGCCAGACCTTTCATGTCTGAAAAGGTGTGAGGCCTCACTCAGGATCAAGGGGACCAACCCTGGTGGGTTGTAAAAATCCAATGGCTCAGCCTCCTCCGTGCCTCCTGTCAGCTGCAGGGTCTCCTCCCTGCAGCTCTGTCAAACAGCGGTGGGAGAAAATGAGCACATGTGGTGCCATCAGTGAGTATTTAACACTTAACCTCTGCTTATCCAAAACCTCCTTCTGGTGCATTAAAATGAAACCTCATTCTTCATTAGTATTAAATATGTTAAACTTTATTTGTGCACAGTGGTCTCCTCTGTTTTAGAGAAAGCTTCATTCACAGTAAGCTTATGGCAAAATCTATTCACGTTTCTTGGTTAACAGGTTCATATATAAAACATTAAAAGACTGAAAATGACTGTAACTCAAAGATATTAGAATCATAATTGTGAGACAATGAAAAGCAGACATTTTTAATATTAATAATTAATATGCTCAATATTGAGTCATTTTCTCAGAAGTTTGAGTTAGTAAGGTGAAACTTTGAAATAATAACCAGTAACTGACTTAAGGGTGAAAACAATGTGGGTTTTTTTTTTTCTTTCCCAATGGCAGAAACAAGCTTCCATACTTAAGTCAGATTCTGTTGAGTGTTTTTAATTCATTAAAATTTCTGGTTATTATCTCAAAATTTGACCTTACTATATCAAACATCTGAGAAAATAACTCAATATTGAGAAAATAACATGAAAGTTCAAGTTGTTATGTTGGAATTTTGAGAAAATATCCAGAAATTTGGGGATTACTATCTTAAAATTTCAGGTTATTATTGCAAAATTTTGGCTTATGGATGGAAAAAAAGATTTATATTTTTTTAGTGACAGAAAAAGCTTCTGCTGAGTGTGGTTTTACATTTATTATGGAAGCTTGTTTCTGCCACTGGAAAGTCAAAAATTTGGATTACTATCTCAAAATTTCAACTTCCTGACTCAAACGTAGGAGAAAATAAATTGAAATATCCCATTATTAATTTGAAATCTTGAGATAACCTGAAATCTTGACTTATATACTGTAAAAGGTTTTTGGATTTTTTTCAGTGGCAACAAAAAAACACATGCTTCCATATCAAATATTTGAGCTTATGTTACAAGTGTTTCCAAAGTCCAGACTAAACTTTCAGTGTTAAAAGAGCAACAGCTTACATGTTTTTGTCCTTTGTCGTGTAACCACACTGATTACTTCTGGAATTTCAGCCTCAGTCTCTCTGCCAGTGGCAGCGGACTCTCGCTACAAATCACAGAGTCGTCGCTCTCTGACACGGTGATGGGTGAGGCTGGAGTGGGAAGGAACACGTTGGCACCCACATCAGCTGCTGGGACATCCTGGCAGTTGTTTTCAGTTGATACAGGTGTGCTGTTATTTTCAAAATGTTTGCCCTGAGGTTTTTGTCTTGCTAAATGAAGGCTCCGAGTTGGTTTGGTCGCTACGTGTGAAGAAACTGGTTTCAGAGGGAAGTCTGAACCAAAGCTGCCTTTGAGTTTATGTTTAGGTTTTGTTTTTGTTCGTCTTTGAGGTCCACACTTCTGGTTCTCCACGTCGCTGTCCTCGCTGGATGAACGAACGCTCAGACACACACTCTTTTTGGTGGTCTGTGGCATGCTCTCGTCCTTCTTGACACTTGTACCTGGGTTAGAGTGGCACCTCTGTGGTGGGACAACCAATGACTGAATAGCTGTCCTGACAAATTTATATTTGTGTGGCGGCTTTTTGGAGTCGTTAAATGTGTCTTTGGCTTTACTTTGAGCCTGGGCAGCTGGCTTTTCTATCTGGGGTTTTTCTGCACGTGCTTCATTTTTCTTAACAGCAGATTCTTTGCTAACCTCACTGGAAATGTGTCCACTGGGTTTTGACTTGACTGCATCATTGCATACCTGATTCACGATTTTGGCTGTATTCTTCATGAGCACCCGCTCCCTTAGAGGACACTCTGAGTAACAGAGCTCTGGAGCAGATCTGGAGCCTACTGGTTTGACATCAGGTGAGATTTTCTGCTCTGTTTTTTGACTCTCTGTTTCACTGTCTGTGGTTTTATTTAGCTCTGGACCAGTGGAGTGGCTGGTAGCTGCTTGTTGGGATGGAGAAGATGTGAAGGACAAAGCATCCCAGTCGATATCACTCAGGTGTAGCGCTTCAATTACAGCAGAGACAGAAGGTGAAGCAACTGGCTCAGACTCAACACGAGACAGAGGAGTATTGGGGCAATCATTCAGGCTGGAGCGATCATCTTTTCCTCTTTCATTCTGCTTATGGCTCACCGGTGTGTCCAAAATCACCACCTCTGGTTCATCTGTGTTTGCCAATGTAGGGAGCAGCTTTGGCTGTTGAGTCATAGAATTTGATGAAGAGGAACTCTGAAGAGTCATCTGAGCCAAAAGGTCTGATAAACCATCCGAGGGCTTCTCCTTTTTACTTTTTGGCTTCTTTTCTGTAAAAGAAGACACGTTATCAGAAGATTATCTGAATTAGTTTCCTGTTAATCCTAATACTTTTTCAGTGTCTGTGCCTAGTTTTCCTGCAAACTAGGAATTAAATCTAGATAGCAGTGATGATTTGTGTGTTCAAAGCTCAGTTTGTATAAAATGAAAACAGAGCCTATGAGATAGCTGAATCAAAAGCCTCTGCTGTGAACCAGCAACATTTGCATGTGTCCCAGCTGCTTTAAAAAACAGTGTTGAGGTGCAAGTTTAAGATGCAAGTGTCTTTGATCGGGATGGCCTTGTCATAGCAGAGAAAAGATTTTAGCTATGTGTAAAGTCATCCACACAAAGAAATGTTTCAATCTATGTATGTGGACTGTTGTGCATTTAAAGTGGATATCATAAATCTCTGTCTTACTCTTTGTCTTGTTCTCTTCAGCCAGAGCTTTGTGTCTGAGGTAGGTCTCCACCAGCTCAGGGTAGGCCACACGGAACAGAGACTCCTCCTCCACCGTCCTCACCTCACGCTGTTCCTCTGCAGGCCGATCCTCAGGAAACACAAAATGTTCTGCAGAACAGACATCAACATCAGCTCCAACTTCTCACACTCCAACTTCTCCTCAAACTTTTCATATTTTTTGCCTTAAAAAGTGAGTAATAAATTCAAATATCTAATGTCCATTAATGTCCTGTTCACTGATCATTGCAGTTCTCAGCACTTTTGTTCTTGTTATTAAGGCACCAGGAAGTAGAAATTTTGAGAGACAATGTCCTTGTGAAATTAAGCTATTTTTAAATTAATATGCAACTTATTTACATATAATTTACTTATTTTAAACCATGACAAAATTATCAGATGATGATACAGTTAGCTGAAAAAAAAAAAAAGTAGTTATGACAGTTTTTGTAGTTTTGCTTACGTACGCCACCACATTGTTTTAAATCAAATAATCAAGATGTGATTGTAGAGACGACTTTCAGCTTAAATTCAAGAGGCTGTACAAAAATCCTGTAGTGACAGCCGCTTTTATACACAGTTCCCTGTTTTCAGAAGTTCAAAATTAACTGAACAAATTTATAATTTAAATGATGATTGTTTTAAATACTTTAGTAAAAATCCTTTGCTGTCAATGAATTCCTCCCTTCAGATGCTCTGCTAGGCACCGTCTGAATATCCAATTTCTTTGCCTATTGTTCAACAACCTTTTGGGTTGCTTTTGCACTATGCTTTGGGTCATTATCGATTTGCAATCCTGGTACAAGTTAATCTTGGTTTTATGTCTAATGTCTAATTAGGCCCTCTTGTTCTTGAGTGTAACCAGTGGGTTGCACCTTGTTAATGATCCCTCTATATCCATTCATGAAAGTGCCTCTTGATTGTAGACCATGTTGTCAAGTTGTTTTTCTTAGCCATGGAAATGAGTCTGTCATGATGTACTTTAGTTGTCTTCTGTGGTCTTGCAGTCCTTTTGGTGTTGCTGAGCTGATCAGTTCACTAATTGTTTTTAAGATTGCACCAGATTTTAGATTTGGCCATGCCTAAATATTTTGCAAACTCTCTAATAGGTTTATTTTGTTGGGATCTTTCTGTTTGTTTTGTTTTCGTCTAATGATGGCTTTATCTGGGATAAAAACCTCTGTCAAATTAAACATGTGGAGCTCCCTGCTGTGGCAACCCCTTGTGAGGAAGGAGCAGTTGGCTTCCTTCACTTACACTGGCATCTCTTTTGTGGCTCATATTGAGATTTGCAGTGAAAAGCTAAAAAATACACTTTGAACACTTGGAATACACTCCAGATCCTTTATTTGCTTAATTTGTCATGGAACATCAAGGGGACGGGCCTTACCCAGTCATGAAACTGCCTGTCAGTTAACAAAATTACTAAATTTTGAACAGTTAATGCAGCACTTTTGTAAAACCTCAAGTTAAAAGTTAAAGTCTGCACTTCAATCACATATTCATTGTCCAAATTGAAATATGCCGTGGTAGAGTATGAAGACAAACTTACTTATGGAGCCAACTGTATTTACCCTGAGGAATAGAGCTTACAGCCACTAATCAAACTGTAAGTCGCTATTTCTGATATAAAAACATAGATTTGTAATTTTTACTTCAACTGGTGTTACTTCAAAATACGTATTCAGCTCTGTCATTTCTACATTTATATCCTTCCTCTGATGTAGAACAATCTAAGTTAGCTGAGATTTTCTGAGGCCACTCACATCAGACAGGCTTGTTAGTTAAGGGGACTTTAATATGACAGATTTCCCAGCTCAGGGAGGAAGCCACTTTAGCACCTAGTGCCTGTTGTGACTGATCTGTCACCTCTGAACCCCACCTCACAACCAGTCACTAACAGACAACTCGGTGACGAGCACCCTGCACCCCAACCTCCACTAAACACAGTACTCCTGTCACTCAAATCAGCTTTGTATTCTTGAGTGTCCCTTTTCTTCCCCTTCTATTGTATGCTGTGAGTAAATTATGCTTTTTTCCCCATCATGGGATTTAAACTGACCTGGTGTTCTCCAGATGACTTCAAAGCAAGCAACGCCATTCCTCACTCTTGGTTTAAATATTCTTTAGCATGAAAAAAAAGGTTGAAAGTTAAGAATGTAAAGCTGTTATAATAACAATATCATAAAAGTGATAACTTATCTGACATTAAAAACTGTAACACTACCGGATGGGCTCAACTTGGCAGGACATGTCTGTTCCATATTTTCGGTTCATCAGCTCAGCGTAGGTCATCAACACTAGCACCTTTTCACTGGTGTAGTGCTTTGGCCACTCCATCTTATCATAGGCAAATTTCTAGAGACACAAAACATAAATGTTTACACGCAGCCCGCCGAACAGATGACCTTACACTTAATAATTTACAAACCCATTAACCTGGATCAGCAGCATATTTGGCTTCCTCCTCTTAAAATGTGACACAGGCTTATTTTTGGAAACCAGAAACTCACGAATGATCTGCAAGACATGGTTTAAGCATTAAAAATGACTCAAATTATTTGTCAAGTTATTAATAAAAAATAAGAAAGAAAGACCAAAATGTACCTCAGTGAAAGGGAAATGCTGACTTGCCAGTGTTTTCCTGCAGAAAAGAACTTGTTTGTTTAGTTTAATAGTTATTAAATAGCAGAAAATCAGCTTTGACATTCTGAATTGCCATTCACCTCCTGATGTTTGCCTCAAAAGTCAAGGCCTGGCGAGTCTGTTCGTAGCGGTGCCAATCACACGGACACTGGTAATCGAAATCCTGAGGCTGACAGAAGCGATTACTGCCGCAGAGCACACATCCGCGGGACTCGTGAGTCTTAGCTGATCCTGATAACGAAAGAATAACAGTCAGTAAGGGGTCTCAGATGCTGAAATCTCTCACATACTTGCATGTTTTGACGTGACAGTTTAAAAGGCTTTAAAATAGCCACAGGATCAGGAGTGGAGGTCAGAGTTCAAAGCAGGGCACCACTCACCAGGATGTCGACACAAGTTGCAGTGAGGAACCTTCTTTACACCTCCTTCACACACTTCTGTGGTCTCTTCATTCCACTGGATGAACCTGTAGTTATCAGAAAGAATACGAACACAACCTTTAACTCGGGCTACGGAGAGAGAAACTGCTTAGCTACATTCACGTGTATTTGTGTTTTCTACCTCTGTAGGAGTGTTTGTCCTTTCAGCGTCTGAATGAGCCTCAGAGCCTGCTCTTTGCCAACACCTGGTATGCCCTTATGGAAACAGGAAAGCATTCAGTAAGCAAAAAGCATTCATACTACCGATTTCAGATTAAGGTGTCTTCACTACCTTGGGAATATAATCACAGCCAAGGAGAATGGCCAGACCGACAAGATTCTCTCTGGACAGATTTAAGTCTGTTTGCACTCGAGAAGTCTGGTAACAGTCCACCTGAGGGTCCTGCAGTATAAAATACATGCAGGTCAGTGAATGATAACTTCAAGGCTGCAGGATTTCCAAACCATCTGTAGCGTATTTACACAAGTAACCGCATGTTATTACTCCAAAGAGGTTTTTCTTAAGATTAACTTCCACAGACATACTCTACTGTTCATGTTGAAGTTCCTGTACACAGTACGGGCTCCATACAAGAAAGCGTCTCCATCGTTAGTGATGCAGCCGTCCACCAGGCCCTGTGAGTCCAGGTAGGCACACATGGCCTCAGCCTCTCCAGCAGCGGTCACCCACGGTACACCCAGGTAGTCCAACATCTCTGCACACTACAGAGGGAGTACAAAGATCTGTAAGGCCACTGGAGGTAACAATTACAAACGAGTTATTTATCCCAGGAGTTCAAATATGTGATTTTATTTACAACTTAACCATGAAAAGGTAAATAAAAAATATTGTTGCCTGACAAAAAAACACAATTTGTCATAAATTTTCAAATAGACTTTCATATTTTCAAGTAAATTTGCCAGTTACTTCCTATAGGTATAATATAAAAATGTTTTTGTACATGTTTATTGCTGTTTTTTCTTTACTTCTCAGAAATCTAACTTTTTTCTCAAAACTTCTAAATCTGACCTTAATTCTTGTCAGTTTGCCATTTTTGTCCTTATAACTTCATGTTGTTCCTCCAAATTTAAAAAATGTCAAAAAAAAAATGTTAATCTAAATGTTTAAATCTATTATTAACTATTTTCTTCTTTGTTTGCTGGTATGTTTCTTGTGAATTTATAATGTTTTCTCTAAATTTGACCATTTCTTTCTAGTAAAATGGTGGTTTCTCATCATTGTTTTTATATTAATGATTTTACATTTTTCTCTAAACTTGACAGATCTTCCTTGTACATTTAACATGCTTTTTCATCTAAATTGTACCGGCTTTAACATATATATATATATATACATACATATATATATATATATATATATATATATATATATATATATATATATATATATATCTACATATATATACACATATATATATATATATATCTACATACATATATATATATATACATATATATATATCTACATACATATATATATATATATACATATATATATATCTACATACATATATATATATATATACATATATATATATCTACATATATATATATACACATATGTATATATATATATATATATATATATATATATACATATATATATATATATATACATACATATGTATATATACATATATATATATATATATACAC
>VUQY01043220.1:2500-17516 GCA_015108415.1 Tilapia sparrmanii
CTGTGTGGATAAGCTTTTTTGTTTAGCAATCACCCTTTGATTTGGCTTAGTCATACACTTACTCCTGCACACTGATTGCAAAGAGAAAAAAGAGAAAATGAAAAGTTCTCAATCCTGAAATCTTTCGACCAAAAATGTATTCAGAAGCCTGAGACACTGTTTTTGTGTCATTCAACATAAAATCACCCAAATGCCACAATAGTTTCCAGCTGATCTCCTCAAAATCAAGACATTTTTGTAATGTACAGTAACTTTAGCTTTTTAACGTATTTAACTACGTTTATGGTGTAATTAATATTTATTTTTTAATTAAGGCATGCCAAAATCTTGTGTTCTTATTAGTAAAAAAGGCCCTGGATGTACCGGGTAAAAAAAGAATGTTTATCACAAGACTCTATGCAGACTAAGTACACCTCACGATTCAGTGACTTGTAGAACCAGTTTCAAAAGCAATAACTTGAACTAATAGTTTCTGTTTGACTTTTAGTGTTTCCCATAATTGTAGAGGAAGTCTTCCCCACTCTTCTTAACAAAGGTTATGGAGGCATTAATTTATTCTTAGCTGTCTCAACGTCACACCACAGAATGTTAGTTAGGTTGAGGTCTGGACTTTGACTATGTTTGACTGAGTTCATGATTGACTGAGTGTTTGCAAGATCATCATTTTAGAGGCTTTCTTCTTTCAGCTCCTCTTGCAAACAATCATAGTTTTTCAGTGTTTTTCTAACTACACTGACTTGAAATTTAACATTTTTCAGACCTGTAGAGTGGGTTATGGTGTCTGTGATTTTGGGCTAGGACACGAATAAATGATCAAAAAAAGCCAACTGGCTAAAGTTTTGGTTTTACAGCGTTTGTCACATCTGCTGATAATCAATTAATCACATTTGATTAGCAGTACCTGTCTGCCACATGCCCTCCTAATTTTTATGAAATTGGTAAGGATGCACTTGTGCTAAAGAAGTTTATGACACTACTACCCCGGGTTTTACCCTATGACAGCTCAATTGTAGAGAGAAAGAAAACCGTACCTCACAACCCTCTAAGAGAAAGCATGTAATGACAGAGGGAAGGAAAAACTCCCTTTTAACAGGAATAAATCTCCAGCAGAACCAGGCTCATGGAGGGAAAGCCATCTGCCATGAACAGTTGGGGGTGAGTGGAAAGAGAAGAGACCACAGACACACAGGTTAAAAGACGCTCATGGGAGAGAGCCAGAGTTTTAAAAACCTGCTGGAGGGAGTTTTTCCTTCCCACTGTCATCACATGCTTTCTCTTACAGGGTTGTGAGGTACGGTTTTATCTCTACATACAACAAACCAGATTTGCACTGTTGTATGTATAACCATAAATACATCAAGAATGTATTGTATTGTCTGCAGACTTATGCCATCTGCAACAGTCATTGACTAGATAAGTGAAATTATAAGTAGGTCTTTACACAGGGAGTTTTAGATAGGCTTTCATGCTAGAGGCTTGTTTCTAGTTGTCCCTGTTTGGGGCCACATTTAATTGTTTCCTGGTTGGGTGTTTAGATGGCTGCCCTGGTTTCCAAAAAGTATCTTAAAGTTGAATCTTTACCCATATCAGAAAAATGTTCTATATTTAACCTGTTAATATGTTTTTCTCATTTTCAGCAAAACTGAAAATTGCCACAGAGGTAATTGCAGAAAATCTTGGAAAGAGTTGGCGAAAACTAGGCCGCAAATTAGGTTTGAATGAAACCAAGCTGGAGTCCATCTCTAACAGGCATCCAACAGATCTAGAGGAGACGGCAGTGGAGCTGCTCAAGGAGTGGAGGAAGAGTCAAGGAGCTGAAGCCCAAACAAAGATGCTAATAGATGCTTTGAGAGCTTGCCAGTTGAATATGACTGCTGATAAAGTAGAGGAAAGACTCTAGCAACCTAGAATACACTCTTAAATTGAAAATTGTTGCTCAAGAAAATGGCAAACAAAAAGGTTAAAAGTCATGAAAGTAATTTGAGTGATTGATTTGAACTCCTGAATTGTATCTCTATGTCCTGTTATCGTTAATATTAGTAGAGTGTTGCTGTTTGGGTCTCCTGCTTTGTGAAAGCAATGTTGCTCTCAGTCTTTCAAGGTGACAAAATTGCTAGTGATATTTGTTAATATGGCTCATATATATAAAAGTGTTCAACTTTATTGAGGTACAGGATCTTCTCATCATATGTTCCAAAATTATGAAAGATATTTTTTGTGTCACACTATTCATCCAAGATTTTGCTCTTGATTCAGAATTTAGACGAAAAGGGAAATAATTAGGAAAAGAAGCTTATTTTGGAAAGTAAAATGAGATTTGTGTTCTTGTTCTTTTTTTGTTCTTTTTATTCTTTGTCAACAGACAGCATTGTATTTTAATGCTTTTGCTTGTCTAACCCAAAATATACCCCGAATCCAACTCTTTTCCCTTGTAGGCTTTGATGTCATCAAGGTGGCAGGTCATCTGCCCAAGGTGCAGTTTCTGCAGACAAAAATGAATCTCATTAAGGGAACCTTTTTGTAAGAACCAAAATGGGACTGACAGATGATAACTGTGAGACAGTGGGAAGGAAATATTCCCTTTAGCAGGAAGAAGGCTCAGGGAGTTACCTGTCGGGAGTAAGGGGAAAGCGAAAAGCAGAAGCACACAAAATAAAAGGCTCCTATGCATGAGAACCAGTGTTTAAAAGGAATGAATAATAATTAAATAGAGAGTGAAAAAGATGAGTGAAGAAGAAACAACGCCCTAACCATATGCTTTAGCAAAAAAGAAAGTTTTAAGCCTAGTCTAAAAAAAACAGAGGGTGTCTGTCTCCAAAATCCAAACTGGGAGCTGTTTCCACAGAGGAGAGGCCTGAAAACTGAAGGCTTTTCTTCCTCCCATTCTACTTTTAAATATCCTAGGAACCAAAAGTAAGCCCGCAGTCTTTTCTCACTCTTTTTTGATTACAGTACTATGAAGTCTTTAAGATAGGATGGGCCCTGATTATGCAAGTAGGATTTTAAAATCGAATCTGCAAAGGAATGTTTGTAAATTTAGAGATATTGCACAAAATTAAGCAGAAGCGTCCAACTTTTCAGCTTTGCAGGGAGTTTTTAGGAAATCCTGATAATAATGAATTACAGTATTCCAGTCTAGAAGTAATAAATGCAGGAACTAGTTTTTCAGCTTCACTCTGCGGATGTTTTTTTTAATTTTAGAGATATTGCACAAATGGAAAGCAGTCTTACATATTTGTTTAATTTACACATTGAAGGACATATCCTGGTCGAATATGATCTCACAGTCTTACTGGAGGCCAAGGTAACGCCATCTAACGCAAATATCTGGTCAGACAGGATATTTCTTTGTGACTGTAGTTTTGACAATGCCAGGATAGTTAATTAATTAATAATAATAACTAATTGGTGTGTCTCATATTGTGTGGGATAGAAACAATTTCATGCTTAAAAACAACTAACTTTTGATTGGATGGTTCACCCTGATCTCCTTTCTGTGTGGCTCTCTGTGTAGCTACAGATGGTGCTAGCATATGAACATGAACTGATGCTAGTTTGGGTCACTTTCAGAAATCTGTATTTTCCTCTTTTGAGGAAATTCGGGACAAACCTGCTGCGGGCAGTTAAAAAAATTCATGCATGAGACTTATTTTCATTTTACATTATATCTACCTGACTTGGTCTGCTAAAGCTTTTTTTTAATTTCACTTTAATGTTTGGAGATATTTCTTACACAGAATGAAGACCCAGGTTCACCCCCAAAAACTAGAGCTGAAAGTGTAAGAGGAAGGGATTTCCACGCAAGAAAGGAGCTTTAAAGACCTCCAGATTTTGTCTTTTCAGACACAGTTTGTCATTTTAAAGTTAGCTGACTTTGATTGCAATACAAAGTCAGCTAACTTTGTATTGCGTGTGCTTTGCATGTTGTCCTTGGTGCAGTATACTTACAGCACTGGTAGAGTCTGTTCAACCTATCGATATCATTTTTGCTCATCTGAGTGGCCCCACCCAACATTACATTGCTATTAGGAATGGGCACCATAGTGGGTTGGTTGTTCTTGGAGAAGGCATACCTGAAAACAAGTTAAGTTAATTTTGATTAATTTCATTTTTCTGGTGATTTAGCTCCTCAGTACATCATGTTCTAATCTTTGAAAGCATATTTGCACTGGTTTTACTAAACACTCTTGTATAGGAAGGTATGCACAGACAAGTTATGATTGTGCACAGGCTCTGCTCTGCTAGCAGTATGCTGTAGGGACAGTTGATGGTTTCTTTATGTGAAAATAATAGGAACACCCAAATTCCTAACTTCATATATAGTTTGCTTGGACTTATGTGTAAAAAAAAAAAAAAAAAGTATTAAAGTAACATATGTAAATAAAAGTATGAATTTATTCTTACCTCTCATATTGCATGACAGAGTTGTAGTCATAAGGAGTTCCCTGGTTTAGAGTATCAATCTTATAGAAATTGTACTCCATGTCTGTGAGAATAAGTAGATATGTGTGCATGACGTGTGGGAACTCAAATATCTAACAAATGCACATTTTTATATTATTTATAATCATTTTAATAAAGCATCCATTGAACCTCATCCCATTTAGGGTTATTGTCATGAACTAATTTTAAGCTAAAAACTAAAATTATGTCTTAAAAAGTAAACCAAATCAATAAAAAATGAACTCCACTAACAATAAAAATAACTAAAGATTTAAAGTAATAAAAACATGGTTGAAAGGGCTGCAACCACTCTGGAAATAACTAAAATGCTCTAAGCAGTAAATTGATCAGTAACTATATAGCACTTGTCTGATTTAACTAAATGCTCAAAGTGCCTTTTACTATGAGCCTCATTAGCCCATTTACACACACACTGATAAACAGCTTTATTCTAAAGTTGTATTAATCTTTGTTGACAGATATATGCTATCATCTATAGTTTTGTTATGTTTTTTTTATTTACTGAACTTTAGCTCAGTGCAATAAAAGAAAAAAAATATCTCTCAACCTTAATTAGACTATTTCTTTCTCTAGAACTGCTTTTTGCTTTGAACTACTTTAACACAAAATCCAAATTAGCACAGAAAATGGTGACGGTGACTGACCATCAAGGACGTTCTCCCAGTACACCCTGATGTAGTTGTCCCTGTCAGAACGGGTCTGTTCGTGATTGAACCCTAGAGCATGGAGTAATTCATGCTGGACAGTGCTGTGGTAAAGACAGCCCTGACGGCTTAGAGACACAGTTTGACCACCACCCTGGCGACCCACATAGGAGTAGCAGCTGTTAAAACAGAAAAGTCATGCAATATTTAGAAATCACAAAAGCCTTTTGTACATGTATATCTGTAAGGCAAGTGTTGCTACACACCTCATAGGACAACGATAATGTATTTGAACATATGATGAATTATGTTGAATCCTTATTGTTTAAACTGGCCAGTAGTCACTCATTGGCTACTTAAAATATTAGTGGTCCCTAAAACATTTGTAATCACTTCCTTTGTGATATAGTGATTAAAGAATGGGTTTTCTTTCATTATAAACTAATGAAAGGAGGAGTTGTGATACTTTAAAATTAAAATAGAAAACTTACAATCTTCAGGTAAATTTTTAATCCTACTAACTGCATGTGGCTCACCGAAGGTGGTAAGAATAAAAAAATGGTCAGACTCAGAGCTTTACCCATTTCTGGACTCGATGCTCAGCCACTCACGATCGCCATCCTGGTAGGGTCTGAAACGAATGCAGGAAACTGAAGAGAAGGACTCTAGTCCACGAGTGATGATGGCAATCTCACGGGAAGCTGGTAAAACATGGAATTATGTAGTAAACAAAAAAAATGTGAAATAACTAAAAACATGTAGATTCTTCAAAACAGCCACCCTTTGCTTTGATTACTGCTTTGCACACTCTTGGCATTCTCTCGATGAGAGAGGTAGTCACATAAAATGATTTTCCAACAGTCTTGAAAGAGTTCCCAGAGATGCTGAGCACTTGTTGACCCTTTTGCCTTCACTTTGCAGTCCTCATCCCAAAATATCTCCATTGGGTTTAGCTCAGGTGACTGTGGAAGCCCGGCCATCTGACGCAGCACTCCATCACTCTCCTTCTTGGTCAAATAGCCCTTACACAGCCTGGAAGTGTGTTTGGGGTCATTGTCGTGTTGAAAAATAAATGATGGTCTAACTAAATGCAAACCAGATGGGATGGCATGTTGCTGAAGGGTGCTGTGGTAGCCATGTTGGTTCAGTGTGCCTTCAATATTGAACAAATTCCCAACAGTGTCACCAGCAAAGCACCCCCACACCATCACACCACCTCATCCATGCTTCACGGTAGGAACCATGCATGTAGAAACCATCCGTTGACCCAAACAAATCTCTTCTGCTTGTTGCTTTTCCTTAGTCGTGGTTTCTTAGCAGCTATTTGACCATAATGGCCTGATTCGTGCAGTCTCCTTTGAACAGTTGATCTAACTCTAACTAGAGGTGCTGTTAACTTGTGATTTCTGAGTCTGATGACTCGGCTGAATTTATCCTCAGCAGATGAGGTGACTCTTGGTCTTCCTTTCCTGGGATGGTCCTCATGTGAGCTAGTTTCATCGTACCATTTGATGATTTTTCACTGTGAAGTGAAAACCGTTTCAGGTGACTACATCATAAAGCTCATCGAGATATGGCCAAGGGTTTGCAGCGCTGTCAACAAAGCAAAGGGTGGCTACTTTCAGCAATCTAAAATATAATAAATATTTAGAGTTATTTATCAACTTTTTCTTTGCTACATAATTTCGTATATCTTGCTTCATATATTTGATGCCTTCAGTATGTATCAACAATGCAGAATCTAGTAAAAATAAAGAAAAAAACTTTAAATGAGAAGGTGTGTCCAACCTTTTAACTGGTGTATATGTGAGTTTATTGATTCAGGAAAGTGCTTATGGTATATTCATGTGTTAATTCTTAAAATGAAGGTTAGTTGGTATCAAAGGGCAGAGTCTGAAAGTCATTAGATTTAATACAAATAGAAATGTTATAATAACAAGTCAGTGTAAAGATGAATTGTTGTCCACCAGGCATAAACACTGTATATAACTTGGTATTGGCCTGTTCCATGATTAAGAAAAAAAATACTTACAGTAGTGATTGGCAATGTAGTACGGGACATAGACTTTCCCATCACTCCACTTTCCCCACATACAGCCTCTGGAGGTGCAGGGGTCAGCATTTCTGTCAGCTTCAGACTTGATAGCAATGTCACCTCCGATTAATGTAGGCTCATCAATGTCAGGTGCTGTAAGAAAAACAGAGTCATCTCCTTGTCTTCAACATGCATAATAGCAGTGGTTTATTATAGGTGGCACTGCCGACATCAGTCATGCAATTCATACATCAGTCATAGCAACTGATGAAAGTTCATATTAGGAGAAATAGGCCACCTCTCATGACAAATGACAAAGACCAGATTCAAATGCAAATGTTAAGAAAAAGCAATAAAATGCATTTTTACTGGAAAAATCACAACATTGTACGTGGCCCCAGTCTAGTGCGTAATTAAAATAGCCAGTCCAGAGCCATTTTGCTTGTCTATTATTAGCGCTTGTGATCTGGATCATGTGTAGACCTGAAGCTGCTAAAAAAAAGCTTCTAAAAAGCTTTTTCCTTTAAACAGGAAAAGCCAAAAGACTATCAAATTACATTAAATCCATGTTGCTAACATCCCCACTTCTGTACCACCAATGCTGCTGCAACAAATATGTGCAAGTAAGTTCTAAAACAGGTAACCAACTTACTGTAGTTTCTATTGGCTCTCTCCAGCAGCTGACCTACAGAGAGCTCTCTGGGTATGTCCTCGTCAGTGCTAGGAATCTCTGCATAAGATAATATATTCACAGTAGACATGATCATTTTGAACACACCAGCTCAGTTACAGCTGGATAGCTTTTAATTCAAATGGACTGACTGTTGCTTAATTTTCTTTTAATTGATATCCAGTAGCACAAAAAGTAGAATTTTAAAAACTGTAATAAATCTTCCCTTACTGGTCACTTTTGAATTATACCAAAAAAAGCAATTATTTGTTTCTTACCTTCCTGTACTCAGCCACAGCAACATTACAAACAACAGACAAAAGAAGCATTAGTTTGTAACTGAAAAGCAAAGGGACATTGGAAAATTAAAACAGATGAAATATACATTTCATAATGAAATACACACAACTAACAAAACTCTCATTATAAAACTGATACAACACTTTGTACCAATTATTTCTTTAATAGCATTTTCTATTGCAAATGTAATACTTTTTTGCATCAGGGGGAATTTGCCCTACACACAATTTAATTTAACACGCATGGTTGTCTCTGGAAGTTTCTACCTGAGCCCAGGAAGAGGATAGCAGCAGCAGAGTGACAAGAGACCAACAGAAAACCAACATGGCTGCAAAAGATTTGTGATATAGACCACATTATTGTATGTTATCAAGCAGCATAGCTCATGCACATTAAAGTACTTAAAATGCAAAATTTCAAGGAAATCAGAAAATTTGCATGTGAACGATAGAGTTTGCGGTGATGACAGAAGACAGGGTTCTTACCTGAAACACTGATGAGTGACCGTCTTTCTGTCACGTTTTATACTGTTCCCTGGCTCGCCAAAGATAACAGGATGTGTCAAAAGGTGCAAACACAAGAGAAAGTGTTATCACTGCAGATGGAAAACTGTGAGTCATTGCAACTTGTGTGAAACTTTGCATCTGTCACAGGTTTAGTGTACACGAATGTCATAAGAGCAGGAAGTATTCAGATACATATATATATACATCATACACACACACATATATATATGTTTGTCTATACTTTTTCTGACATTCTGTAGTGTTTTTCATTTTATTTCATAATGTAAGTTACTGTACTAACTAGAAAAAAAGAACATTTTGAGAAAACTTTGTGGAGCATACTAATATTCCTAAAGATACATTTTCTTCAAAAGTCTAATAACCCACAGTCTGTATTTATTATATTGTATTTATTAATGTTAATATTAAGGACCTCTATTAACAATATTCATTGAACCTGACAAGCTTTAATAAATCCTTATAGCATTTTCTCAATTTCTGATGTCTGCGTTTTTGTATAAAGTGGCTGAATGTGAGTCAATTCAGGAAAATAAATTAAATAATTAATAATAATTAATTAATTAATTAAATAAATTTAAAAAACAAGCAGAAAAGTGGCCACCGTGAGAGGCTTAACTGGTAGTTGGAATGTTGAACTTACAGGTGAAAAACATGGTTAACCAAGTATGCCATCACCACCCCTACAAACCTGCACCGTCACAAAATACTTCCAGTGCTTTTGACCGTGTATGACGAAAATGCTGCAAAGAAATACTATTTTCTCAGCTTATATGCATGTAATACCGTTGAAGGTACTGCAGACACAAGTATTTCCACATAGAAATCACTCATAATTCAACTTTGTATTTATTTATTTTTTTGTGGTACAGAGAGCAGATTTCTCCCATATTAGCTTCTCTTCATCGGCTTTCTGTTAAATACAGATTTGAATTTAAAATCCTTCTCGCTACGTACAAGTTTTTTGAGTAATCAGACCCCATCTTATCTTACTTGCGGTTCCTGGACTATTTAAAAGTAGAATGGGAGGCAGAGCCTTCATCATTCAGGCCCCTCTTCTGTTGAAGCAGCTTCCAGGTTGGATTCAGGGGACAGAATACCCTCTCTTCTTTTTCAACATTAATCTTAAAACTTTCCTTTTTTTGCTAAAGCATGTAGTCAGTACTGGATCAGGTGACCCTGAATCCTCCCTTAGTTATGCTGCAATAGATCTAGACTGATGAGGGATTCCCATGCTGCATTGAGGGATTTTTCTTTTCTCACACCTTTCTCACTCACTATGTGTTAATATACCTCTCTGCATTTAATTATTAATTATTATTAATCCCTGGCTCTTATTTACAGTTTGTCTTTTGTCCTGTCTTCTTCCCTTCATCCCCAACCAACCGCAGATGGCCCTGTCCTCCCTAAGCCTGATTCTGCTGAAGGTTTCTTCCTATTTAATTGGAGTTTTTCCTTTCCACTGTCACCCAAGTGCCTGCTAATAGGGGGTCTTCTGATTGTTGGGGTTTCTCTGTATTATTATAGGATCTTTACTGTTACAATATAAAGCACCTTCAGGCAACTGTTGTTATATTAAAACATTTATAAAACTGAATTCAATTGATTTGTAAATATTTGGACCACTTTTAGTAAACACTACTTTATAGTTTTGATACAGCATGGTACCCAACTGCATTAAACAGGTAGCACAATTTAGTGATGACTCTAAATTCTTTGCTGGCATTAATGAGTGTTTTCGCTTTATTCTCTGTGATGTTAATGGGATGACTTGTCCACTACACCTCTTCTCCATCCTATGACAGATGGGACATACTCTTGCCTATGCTATCATAGTGGTGTCACTACACAGTATGAATGTTCTGGATTGAGGTCTCCCAGTAGGCTAGGGTTTACGTGTGGAGTTTGCATGTTTTCAACATACCTGTGCATATTTTTGACTATTCTTTGCTTTTTGATTCACTTTCTACAGCATGGTTAGACATAAAAATAATACAGGCAAATAATTCACTGACATTTCTAAAAAGCAAAAGTAAGAATTACCCTGCATATACAGTAAATGTGTTGAGACGTCGCTGGAGTTTGATCATCTGTTAGTCTGTCTGAGAAAAAAAACTATTCGCTGTTCTTATCAGTGTGAGAGATTCAACATATTGCTGTCAATATAGCCTGACCTTGTCACAGTGAACAAGGCCAGGCATCATATTGACAGCAGTATGTTAACTCTGCAGATTCTATAGTGAAATGCCAATTCCATCCACAATTATATCTAATACAGTTTTTCAGCAAATTAATTAATACAAAGAAAGCCTGTCCCCTTGTACTTGAGAAATATTCAAGTTTTACTCACATTGTGTAATTTGTTAAGACATAAAACAAATCATCAAGCTGCATTTATTAGTTCCAGGCTTGACAACTGTCATTCAAAAGCTGCAGCAAGAGTACTGACAGGGACTACAGATTAGTGAGACGACACAAGAAGAAGGCACATAGTTTCAGTGTACTTGGGGGACATCACAGTTCAAGCTCAGCTTCAGTTTTTCAGTGGCATCCTCCCAATTGAAATATGATTGTTATTTGCAATGGAAATTACACATATTACACATTTTGAAGTAACAAAAAATTGAATTTTAAGTATTTTAAGCACTTTTTTTCATATGATGTGTTTCATCATGTCTAATAAGAACACAAACACCAACAGTTACTACACAACTGAAACTCAAACTGAAAAACGAGCAAAAGATTCATTTTCAAATATACTGAGAGCTCTCCAAGTGAGAGCTACTGCAGGACAGGACAGAATAAAAAAATGAAAAAGAAAGATAGTTCACTTTGCTTGAAATCCAAGTTCATCTTGCTTTTACCAGCCAGCTGTCCCACATGGTGACACAGCTAGCTAAGTATGTGGACAATGTCAGTTTTGTAATTTCCTCCAGTATTAATAGTATTACATTGACTCTCCAGGGCAATAAAAGTCCAGGGCAAGAAAAAAAATAATTTGAGTAAATCATTTCATTGCAATTAAATTTGCTTGTGCATACAATCAACAACGCCCACACGCAGAACTCAGCAGCCACCCGCATTACTTTAATGTTCAAGAAATATTTAAGTCAGAGGATTCTTAGGCAAGTTCTGAAGTATTGTTGTCCCAATAATCTGTTGCGCAGTATCACATAGCTTCTATGATTTAAACACGTCATCATACTAAGAAGCACGCATCATTATGCTGTGTAAATATAACTTTATTACACACCATGCTTGTAGCTGGTGCTTGCTATATGTGCTTTATGCTTTGTGGTGATTGTGATTTTCTGATTTCTTTGCTGAAGTCATGCCTAAATATGGTCACGTCTTTATTGTTGGAGATTTTGACATCCATGTGTGTTGTCCTGATAAACAATGGTTAAAGAGATTCTTTTAATCCTACACAGTGGGTGGCTGGACCTACACAAGTATGTGGACATACATTGGACCTTGTTTCAGCCTATGGCCCGCCTCTTTCTAACTTGATGATTTTAGATGCAATGTTTACAGATCATAAGCCTGTGTTATTTGACATTGTATTGTCCATGAGGTGTATTAAGAACCATGCTCCTGCATGGCATTGTCACAGCCACTGCAGCGCAGTTTTCAGTTCTGTTACACTTAGATAAACTCTGCCTCAGTGTCTTCTGACACAGAGGTGCTCAGCCGCTGGTTCCAGACAACTCGGCTGAATTTCTATAACTCATTGTACCTTGGTATCATTGTCACATCTTCAGCTCGTGGCTGCCACACAGCTTTAAACTGCTACAAGGAGAAGGGAGCATATTACGCCCGCTTTGTCCTCACTCACTGACCGCCTGTCACTCCGGTCCTGGACTTGAAGACCACAGGGAAACACCACACATCTATCTGGTGCCTGTTATCAATGATACATTTCTTTTCAAGTTCTTTTCATCTTTGTTTGATAAGTTAAATATTTGTTTATTAAAAATCTTAATTGAGTTCATAAAGAGACTAGCAAGAACAATAGTAAAGAGCTGTTTCTGCTCTGTACTTAGATCTGTGGTTATTAGTAAGATTATTGTTCAATGTCTTAATGAATAGTGAACAAAAGCTCTGATCAAATGCGGATGAGGTACTGGCTGTTATTTTCTTTTCAGTGAACCCGCCCCCAACAAATACAATTACCCATACAAATACTGGCTGCTTTGCACATCTCTAATGTAAGCATTAATCGGTGCTACACATCAGTCTTGAGGCTTTGACTTTTTGAAAATGCAGTTTGCCAGTGTAACTACAGCTGTTATTTCTAATGTGCTGCAGTGGATGTACTGATTTATCACTAAGCTTCACTTTAATACTGAAAAACTTCTTTAAAAAAGTCATATTTTGGCATCCAGTCATGTGTGTGCAGTTACATGTGTTTGCTGCAGATTGAGCAACTCTGGCAGTATTTTGGCCACTTATAATTGTGAGATTCTGATAAAGACTTCCATTCCTGATTCCCGTTAAGAAATTGGGGACGTCCCGCACAAGAAAAAACAATTAGAGCAAATAATTTCTTTACACGGGTGCAATCAAATTCCTCGCACGTAATTTCAACTACCCTCGCTCGCAGAACACAGTGGACACGCGCTCAAGGAAATTTTGGGGATTTTTTTCCTTTTTTTTAGTTTTTAAATCATAGAAGCAATGTAATACTGTACAAAAGATTAACGAGACAGCAGTATTTCAGAGGCGTCAGAATTTGCCTTAGAATCCTCTGATTTAAATATTTCCTAAACATTGAAGTAATCCAGTGACAGCTGTCTGCATTTCCACTGCTGCACAGCAAATATCAACTGTTGATAATTAATTCAGCAAACTTTATTTCTTAAATTGTAAACAAATACAGTTTAAAAGAGCATTTCTGTCGCTGCCACAGGGTAACTCAGTTTAACGAGGTAACCTGAAGTGTCCAAAAAAAGTGACCAATCACATGAGGATGCTGGTCACATTTAGACTCCACCTCCAAACTGTCAAAAGTCAAAGTGAGTTTTGCGAACAGATAAACTGTTGCAGCACAAGCAAAGGAGAAACACGTGGGCACGATGGCTTCCTTGAGCGCGTGTCCACTGTGTTCTGCGAGCGAGGGTAGTTGAAATTACGTGCGAGGAATTTGATTGCACCCGTGTAAAGAAATTATTTGCTCTAATTGTTTTTTCTTGCGCGGGATGTCCCCAATTTTAAAAGGTTATTGGACAATTGACTGACAAGCCATCTCATGTCCACGTTAGCCTAGTTCCCTTGTTATCTCATGACAAATTAAGCAGATAAACAATATGGAAATCTTAACTAATATGAAGTCCAAAGATTTCTTGATGTAAGTGAAGAAGACCTCACTACATTACTACATGACTGAAACACAAACTTCATCTGCCTTAAAATATTATACATTCAAGCACAGTTCGTTTTGCTAATTGAATAAAAACAAACAGATTGGATAATAGAATGCTTTTATTTTTATTTTATTAAACACTCAGAACTTACACTAGACAGCTGGTGTTTGGAAGAGAATTGAAAAAATACTAAAAACATAATTTCATCATTAATGGAACAGTCTTCAGGATCGCCACGTATCAACATGCATTTCTGCTGGTGAAAATGTTTCCTCCTGGATTAAAATTAGTGATGTGTCGGTTGCGAACGAAACGGCTCTTAGAGCTGGCTCTTTGAAGTGAACGACGCGAGCCGGCTCCTTATTGGGAGCCGTGGGGTTTCTTTTTCTTTCTCTCACCCTCTCTCTCGCACTTTTTTTCCGCTTCACTCCGCACTCGAGCCTTGTGCTTTGCGCTGGGAAGAGGGGGGAGGGGTGGTAGTGCCAGATGATCTGATATCATCCTGTTGGTGTTGTTCCCAGATCATCATGAAAATGTTGTTCCAGGTTCAACATTGCAAGTGACCAATCACATTGTTGTGACGTTATTCTTTTGCGCGCCAAGCCTTTCATGCATTTATGAAATTCCAATGTTGCAAGGACAATATCAATTCTGCTTACCGTTTATTAAAGGGTTACGGTTAGGGTTAGGGTCCGTTGATCGGCGGACAGAGGCGGTTTCTCACAGCTTAAGTACATTTTTTTGTTTTACGGCGGTTTTTCCCGAAGTCGCAAAAGTATGACGTCACAACATTCTGTGTCTGGTGAGTGAATCATGATAATACTGTGTACTTATTTATTTTTATTTTTGTACACAAGTGCAATCATCAATAATGTAAACTATCATTGTTTTAGATTCTCCATAAGGCGATGACTGTCAGCTGCCATCATACAGTTTTGTGTGACTACTTAGAATAGAATAGAATGCCTTTATTGTCATTATACAGTTGTACAATGAGATACAGATACAGAGATAAA
>VUQY01043221.1:0-11538 GCA_015108415.1 Tilapia sparrmanii
TTATGCAGGTTCATGAGATCAAGTGGGTGTTTGTCATTCCAGAGCACACTCCTTCACAGTGGTTGGCCGCCTGCCTCTCTGTGATACCACAGTGAGGAGAAAACAGCATGACACAGGCCACGGTCGTCTGCCTCACAGAGGAGGAATGTACAGAGGCCACTTCTCATATGTTGCTCTGATTTGCTCCAATGTTACATTGATTTGCCAGCGAGATGGTCAGGCAGACGGTATTTGCTACACTGGTTTGATTCTGCTGTCAGTCATGCAGCAGCTCTTCATGCTCTACCAGTGATAAGAAAGATGCACGCTTGGAAAATAGGACTCTCTCTCTCTCACACAGACACACACACTCACACACACACACACATACACACACACACGCTGACACATCAGCAGCCACAGCAGGCGTGAGCGTGACCCCGCAAACAGTGATGAGGTCATTACAGGCAACACAGCTAGGGCTGGAGACCGGAGCCTGGAGGCTGTGCAGCAGTAAAACAGAAGAGAGTACAGCGTGTTCCTTAGCAAGGCGAGAGGTCAGGATGTGCTAGTCGCCAAGCTTGTCCTCAGTGCGGGATACAGAGGACGAGGGAGCCAGTGACATCACACAGGGCCACTCGTAGTGACTCACTGACACTAATTATGGTTTCAACCTCCTGCTCTCGCTCTGTTTGACTCCTCTTCACCTCACTGCTGACTTTTCTACCCGCGACATTTTGACAATCTCTCTCAAATCTCGCATTTCTCTCTCTCTCTCTCCCTCTCTTTCATTTTAACTTTGTCCTCTCACCTTTCTCTCATTCCCCTTCTCTCTTTCTTTCTGTGGCACACAGGTACAAACAAATTTTCAGAATTTAAATTCCCATATTTAGTTTATGCCACCCTTTTTCTGTGTCTTACACAATCACTTCCTCCCTTTTCCACACAGGATCATTTTTAGCTTCTGTAAGAGCAGAGAGGAGGTTGCAGAGTGCAAAATGACTTCTCTGCTCTGTCACTTCACTTTAAAACACACACACACATACACACACTTGTGTTTTCATATCTTAGTGGGGACATCTTATTGACATAATGTTTTCTCTAAGCACTTACTCTAACTCTAACCATCAAAAATAAGTCACTAACCCTAACCCTTAACCTAACCATAACCTAATTGCAACGCTGACCCTAAAACCACATTTTGAGCCTCAAAAATGCCTTCAAACCCGTGGGGACTGGCATTTTGTCCCTATAAAGGCTGTTGGTCCCCACAAGTATAGTGAAAATCCAATTTCTGGTCCCCACAAAGATAGGTAAACATGGTACACACGTACAAACACACAGGCTGGGGTAGAGCTATTTGGTCAAGTCTGTTGATATCCTGTTAAAGGATGAGTCACTTCATATCCACTCCAAGACAGGTGAACAGAGAGTGGCAGAGTGGTTACAGACTAAAAGGCAAGCTGGGAAAGGATGAGGCAAGAAAAGTAGCTAAACTCTGAGAAAAAGAGATTTATATATAGGGATGAGGTAATAGAGAGGGTTTTGGTTTGTAGCAGCAGTGGGTGGGTTTGTGTTTGTGCTCCCGGTTAGCTCTCAGCTGGCTGATATGAAGGAGCCTTGGCAGAACAGTCAGCCAGCAGCCAGCACACCTGAGGAGTAAACATGACAGATGCTGATAGACCCTGACGCAGACTGATAAGCTCTCTCCCACAATCCCCCAGTGCTGTCCACAGTGGTGCAGAAACCTTATCGTGTATTGCGCCACGCCAAGCCTTTCCCCTCCTCATCGCCACCATCGTAAGTCTGCGTGCGGCCACCCTCGATAGGCAGGCGTCACTGCACGATCCCTCCCAGTGTATGACAGAGGTTGCACGAAGCTCAACCTGGCGGGGCTCGAAATAATACTCGACTCCTGCAATTATTCATTTCATCTTGGCAGCCGGCGTAATTTATGAACATCCCAAGGCTTGATTGAGTACCACGTTAAATCTAAGTGTAATGATGTAGAGCAAGCTATCAAAGAAAGGGAAGATGAGTGATGAGATGCCAACGTTACACCGGTAACATGCAAATTTTCAAAGGGATGCACCAAAAAAATAACTAAAAAATGTTTAACAACCAAAATAACATCAGCAGTCCAAATAATTATTTCAACGTTGTATCTGCGTCAGATTTTTTATTTCCTCTTTTTGTGCCAGAGGAACATGTGACACAACAATATACACCCACTACTTATATTATCTGTTGATAGGCTGGTATATCATTGAAATGACTGGTATATGGGTGCATCCCTTAAGATGGGATAAAGCTGTTGTTCAATTCAACTCAATTCAATTTTATTCATACAGTGCCAAATCACAACAGCAGTGGCCTTAAGGCATTGTGTAGGCTATGATAAAATAATGAAACCAGATTTTGTTTTCACTTAAGTAGCAAAAGCCACAGTTATTTGTGAATAATCACTGATGATGAGAGCTGGGTCTTTGGGTATGACCAGAGAAAAAAAAGCAGTCTTCAGTGGCCAAGCATGGAAGAGGCACATACACAGTCAGGAGTGTGCTTCTTCCTTTTTTTTTTTTTTTGATATCCACGGGTCTGTGTGCCCTGAATTTGTCCTCTATGCTATGTCGACACCGTCAGTGCTGTGAAACTTAATATCCTGTCCATCCTCAGAGAGAAAATCTACAAAAAGTATCCTAAACTCTGGCAGATGCCATTGTTCACCACCTTAAAGCATACTTAAAAGGCTGGAATCTTTAGGCCATGCCTACACAAAATTATTTACCTCATGTCTGCTATCCAAATTGACATTATTAATAATATTTGACAGAGATAACCAATGTAAATACATAATTTTTAATTGATTATTTCACTTATTAAAGGAAAAAAAGCTATCCAAACTACCTGGCCCAAAGCAAAAAAGGTAACTGCCTCCTATAGCTAATAGATTGTGCTATCCTTGGTAGGAAGATCTGCACTCAAGTGTTTGTAATAACTGTCAAAGAGTCTTTCACATCTCTCTGAAGGAATTATAGCCCACTGTTCTTTTCAGAATTGTTTTCATTCAGCCACATTGGGGAGTTTAAGGTCATGCCAAAGAAGCTCAATTGAATTCAAGTTCAGACTTTGACTAGGCCTCTCTAAAACCTTCATTTTTTTTCTTTTCTTTTTTCTTTTTTTTAAACATTCATTGGTGTGTTTTGAATCATTGTTCTGCAGCATACCCCAAATGTGCTTGAGCTTCAGGGCACAAAGTGATGGCCAGACATTCTCCTTCAGGATTTTTTGTTAGAGAGCAGAAGTCATGGTTCCATCATTTATAGCAAGTCATCCATGTCATGAAGCAGCAAAGCAGTCCAAGACCATCACTCTACCACCACCATGTTTGACTGTTGGTATGATGATCTTTTTTATCAAATGCTCTTAGTTTTATGCCAGATGTAACAAGACTCAAACCTTCCAGAAATATTATCTGTTGTCTCGTCCACAGAATATTTTTATAGAATTTTACAGTGAGAACTGTAGGTTTCTATCCAACTTTAGATTCATGAAGGACTCGGAGTTGAGTCACTGCTCATCCAAAGGAGTTGAGAATAACAGCTAAGTTGAGGTGATTCGGGCACCTGATTAGGATGCCTCCTGGGCACCTCCTAGGTGAGATATTTCTGACATCTCTCAGTGGGAGTCCACTGAGGCTGGTACAGGACAGACTGGGGATGATCGTGTTCCTCTGCTCGCTTGGGAAGAGCTCCCAGAAGAATTGGAGGGGGGATATCAGACTGCAGACCGCATGACTGAGACCTGAATAAGCAGCAGAAAATGAATGGATGGATGGATGACACTGAAAAGGCAAATGCAAATGTGTAATTATTATTTGCGTTATTAACTGAAACATATCAACATTGGTGACACTAGCTGTTTTTAACTGCTACTTAAATAATGCTTAAGTAAGGCCACTGCATTAATCCAGTGCACCTCTTGACTCCTGGTACCGCTCACCGATGTTCATTCAGATACTTATGATTTCTACTGACCTGTCTTCATTGATTTCTCTACCTGTTTGTAAACACACCTAATCAGCTGCAACCTGGCTCTGACTGATCCCCATCATTTTCAATTACTCAAACCGGAGTTCAGGCCTGCAGTACTCTCTGGCCTCTGAATATGTAGACACTGCATCATGTTAACTAGCATCGGATCCTCTGGTGGGTGGACAGGCTGGAATCAATAAATCCTGAGAGATCCCTGCACAGCAGTAGCAGAAAGCCAAGAGTGGGCAGGTCATGCTGCTGCAGGCAAACAGACAGCGAATCCACAGGGAGGGACATATCTTAGCGCCAAACAACAATGCACTATGCTATCCTTTTCTGTGTGACTCCTTAATCCTACACTTGTCATTGCTATGGGCAAGAAAATATTTTGCTGTAACCAAGCCAGTTAACCTCTTGAGACTGCTGAAGTTGCAGAGAATATGTATACCACAGAGTATTATGGTGTGGAATGATAATTCAAGTTTACCTGGTTTATTATCATTTTCTTTTACAAGAACATATCATTTCTACTGAATCCGCTCTGTTGGACAGACTGTTGGAGAGGCATCCTCTCAGTGCAAGTATCCCTAACTTTAAGGAACATAATTAGTAGCAAGTGCTGACAGGTCAAAATGGTAGTGCAATATTGCAAATTTGGTATCGATTGGATGCCAAATAAATACAGGGCCAGTATTGCCAATACCAATATCGATACCAATACTTTTACCCCACCAAGGCACCTTATGTACTGGAGAGCAGTGTGTCATGACTTATGAAATGAATCATCACCAATTTGCAAATGCTGAACACATTTTGATGACCACTACATCATTTTGACTCCCCAAAATCATTAGCTTTTGCAACAAACCTTTCAGTTTTTCATGGATTTTGAAACTCTTTTTTTGTTGACCTAGAAAGTAAATGTGCTTGTCTCTAAAGACCTTTTGGTTCATTGCATGTTGTTTAAATGTGCTGTAGGCTATAAATAAAATAGATGTAACAATCAACACAAAAATACTCTGACATTTTTTACAGTGCATTTTTATGTCGATTTTTCATTGCCAAAGAAACATTATACATAGAAACAAAGAATCAGTCATCAACAATATTGATCTGATGCCAAAAGAAGCGCTGGTATCGATACTATCGATATTTGGTTTGATCCACTCACTTCTACAGAATGGCCATTTGATGGCAGAGACAGTACAGGTTGGGCAACATCACCAAATCAAATGCTTGTTGATGTGCATTTCAAATGTAGCTTTGAGTGGCTACTGAGTCATTAAAAGAATGCTTAACCACAAAACAACAGTGATCAGCCTGATAAAAGGCTTCATCTTGCTGCATGTATGCATGAGGAAAAGCAGCAGTTTGTTGTGGTTCTCGAATGCAAATGCAGGTGGGAGCCTGTGGAAGTTATATGACTCAAACACTGCATTAGGCCTGTTTTTCGTGAGAAAAAAAAAGAAATAAATCCGCTCTGCACCATCCTCCATTTCACTCAAGAGGAAAATGGCCCTCTCTGCAATGATGGCATAAAGACTGTGTGTCATATTTAATGCCAGTCATTTTCTGGCATGTTGGTCGGTCTGGGGGGATTTTGTGCGTAATAGCCAGAGGGATAATGGTTATGGTAGGAGTGGGGTTAATAAAAAAATAAGTACGAATGGCTGGAAGTGGAGTGAGCGGGGAAAGTCTGCTCTCTGTGCCTCCGTCTGAACTGCTGGGTTTTATGGCGCTTTCTCTGATTCTCCCTGGGCTGCATCATTTCTACATTCATCTTGAAAAATGGAGTTGCATCTGTCACATTGTCACTCTGTGAATTCGGCCTCCATCTGAATTACCACTTTCAAATATTGAAAAAAAAAAAGTCTTGCCTGCCCATTACTCCAAACCCAGCCGGTGGAGGTGTTGTCACGGAAACCAGCAGCCACTTTTAACAATCAAACATGTGTGACAGTTCATTTTCTCTCCTGGATTAGAAGTGCTAGCGTTGACGTGTGAGCAGAGAGACAGCGATCCTGAGCCGTAGCACAGTGTGACAATTGGGTGGCAAAGAAACAGACACTTCCCAACTAGAGGCGCAGCAGAAAGAATTAGCAGCTACTAATAAGATCAGTGGCTGGCAGCTGTTCATCATCTTGAACATCTGCTTATCATATCAAACGAGTTGGGGAATTCACAGTAACTCTGTAGGAACAATTCAGCAGCGACCCGTGACCAGTGCTTACTTGCTGCTACTGGAAAAGAGCAGAGGGATCAATATCAATGCTGGTACTGATTTTGGATAGATACTAGCGCAATAGTTTGGTTCTATCGTCTAAGTTTAGTATGTAGCTCACTGTTAAATAATAGTATTAGGTTATATTATATTATATATTATGTATATACCTAAAAACCTAATATTATCCATATTATGTGTGGTTTATATTAGGTTAAAAGTATCAGTATCGGTGTTGGTATCAGCAAGTATCACACAGAACTATTGCAAAAATGGATGTCGCATATGAACTCGCCCCCTTGTTTTTGTTTGTTTTTATTCTTCTCTACCTGCAAGGACTGCTCCTTTAATATGCACTGCAGTGTAATTTTATATGCAAATCTTCTAAACTATTCAATTCCACGCAGTCTCTGCTGGCGATTTATAAATGTGAGGAATGAAAAATGTTAGCATTGGTCATATTCATGCCAGGCACTGACAATTCAAAGGTTAACATCCAAACCGGTGTAAAAAAGAGATTGACAGACACGGTTATGAATGGGTATTTCCATACTGCATAAAGGCTTATGGTCATATCTCCTCACTTACAGGCAAAAGCTGTGAATATATTCACACCACTAGGTGGGTGAATATATATAGTGTATGTGCATGGCTGTAATAGGGGGATTATAGCAGGAGACCACCCAGTAAAATAAAGTATTTGGAACCATTGACCTGCGTAAGAAATATTTCAATTCTGACAGAACATCACATCCTTCTAGCCTGAGGAGATATGACAGATGAGTCTCCTCTGTGACACCATTTCTCTGCAGACTTTCAAATGCCAATATGTGATCTTTCCATTTATGAGTAATATTTTTTTTCCACTGCCCCTGAGCACTCCGGTCTATTGAGCTACCAATGGCAGGCCAGTCAAACACCGAAACAGCCGCTGACCTCCATCGCCGTATTATGTTTCCTGAGAGCAGAGTTTGATATCGCTTAACCTGCTTTAACACAGAGCTGTGACTAATACTTCCATTGCTATTTTCCATGCATTTTCAAATCAGGCCTGAAATGATGAGTTTAGTGACAAAGTGGCACAGTCTCCTTCACCTTTTACTTATTCCCCAAATTACATTTGTTGAGATTTACAGCCTCTCTGCCACTGCAGGTACTAACAGCACATACGTAAAGACAGTGCATGATGTTGAACACAGAGAAAAGATCTGGGCTGTCTACTTGAACATTTCATGTGTTTACTCTTTGATTTGTCTTTCTTTGTTTGTTTGGTGAGTGCTACTCTCCCGCTGTGCCTGCCCTAGTCTGGCTTCTCTTTTCTGCTCAAGCCGTACTCTCCACTTCAAATGGCATGCTGTATTCAATTAGGTATAACCCAAGCTGACAGCCTGATCAAGGTTGCTTCTAAACATTTTGCATCGCTCTCTCTCTGGTTTTGTTAGTTGTTTTTTTTCCTCTGCTGTGACTGGAGAGATCTTCCCAAGAGAGATGCACAGCACCTCCTGTCACCTCACCTTTCACTGCTCTGTGCCTGCTCTGACTGGCACTTCCAGTCTCACCTGCGGGGCAGCACTGCCCCCACGGGCATATTTGAGATGTGCAGCATCTTTTCCCTGAACTGTGGGGAGCAGACAGTGTTTTGCACATTATGTTATATCTTATTGGTTTTTAGCACAGTTTTAGAAGATTTACTCTAGAATGTAATGGTTTAGCTAACAGGATTTGGGACATTACAACAAACCCATTCACATTTGAGCCATAGATTGTATACAACATTTGGCATCACTTACTGGCTTCAATTATAGCTGTCGTGGATTTGTTATATTAGGAGCCAGAAGTGACCATACTTGGATGGGTGTGGAGTGCTAAGTCATCAGCTAACAGTAGCAAGCCTGGTTAACGAGGTACCACCAAAAGACCTTAGAAACACATTGCACCAGTTAGCAGGTTTATGTTTCTGTGCAAAGTGACATAGAAATAAAATAAGTGAATCTCACAGACCTACGGGATAGAAAACTTGACATTTCAAGTTTTTATCAAAATGTTCCTAAGTGCTTTTTTGATAGAGCAAGGGATTTTCAGTGTAACATTTCTGAACATACTAGTTTTCTTTAGAAAGCACAAATAATTTTTTTTGCACACAATAACATAATAATTTCAGTAAAACAGGCAACATTAACAGGGTCAATGTTATTTTTGCCCTGAAAAACTGATCTTTTCATTTAGTCTTACAATAAAGAAATTAGTGAGAGATATGTCTAAAGATTCTAGAACAACTGCTAAGCCAAATGAGTTAGCCAAGTTGGAAATTATAGTCTCAAAGAAGACAATAACTATAACTCTGCACAGGCACGGACTGCTTTCACACTTCACACTTTCAGATCAGGAGCTAATAACTCTGTCCTTATATTAGAGGGGTTAAGCCATATACAGGGTGGGGGAGATGACCCTTTTAGGAGCAGGAAGTCACACAAACGTAGCCTCATCTCACACACACTCACGTGCACATGCATACACACACACACACACCTAGTGCCTTATCTTTTATAACCATACAACCGTATCTGTTTGAAATTTGGCCACTCAGAGTCATCTTTTTTCATGCAGTACTGTATAGATTTCATAGATGCTAATTTTTTACATCCCTCTTTAGGTCACAGATGTTAAACTTGCATGGAAAGAAATCTGAATTGACCCTGTTTCCACTGAAACATGCTGACGTTTCTGAGGGATGATATTCATGCATACTAGCTTCAAGTGAAATTCTAGTTGAATGGTCAGCACTTTGACACACTGCCAAAACACCAGTGCAAGTGGACAGAATGGGACTTCCACCCTGAAATCTAAATTTAGCAGTCATCCTGAAAGAGCTTGAGAGCTGCACGAGAGGATGACCATTCAGATAAAATCACATTATGTTTCTTTATATTTATTGGTGGAAACCTAAAAGTAAATTTTAAAGAAATAAAGGGAAAAAAAGGAAAAGGTTCCACATCCATATCTTCAAAAAACCAGATCCTCTTATGACCTTTACTGTGGACCGACTCTCCTCAGATGTTTGATGAATCCCACTGGATGCATGTATAGTGTAATTCATTAAATGCAGCATTGTGCCAGCCAATACAGTACAGACTGAATACCAACAAACCTTTTCCAAACCGTCTTTTGTATTTGTCATATTTGGTAAGCAACACATTTTTCATGTCTGGCTCTGTATTTCAGCTCTGAAATTACAGAGTGAGTAAAAAAAGTTAGTGCTGATCATACACCTACCTTTGCA
The DNA here is from genome assembly GCA_015108415.1 of Tilapia sparrmanii. Taxonomy (NCBI): domain Eukaryota; kingdom Metazoa; phylum Chordata; class Actinopteri; order Cichliformes; family Cichlidae; genus Tilapia; species Tilapia sparrmanii. Next base: position 9,515 of record VUQY01043221.1, read on the forward strand.
GAGAGGTGAGATATTTCTTGACCCTGGTTATTAATATTCAGCCAACCTATTTTTATGTTGTTTCACATTTTCTGTAACTGGCATTACAACAACAGGCTTTAGGTGAATGTACCTATTTTCCCATGACTGAATTTTGGTCTTGTTTATTATGCTAGAGATTCTACAGTGTCTTTTAACTGGACAACCCCCTTCATGTTTTCATTAGTGATTATAATTGATTACAACTGGTAGTTTCTCTTTGCTAGTCTTAAAGGATTTGTTTGATTGCACTCATTGGACTGACCGATACTTAGAACAAAGCAAAAGGCCATGGAACTCAGTGAAGATATAAAAAATGAGAATCATAGATTTATATGATTCTCATTTTTTATATTGCAGACATTTTTAAGCAAGGATCATTACTTCAAATAACTGTAGGTAAGTACAAGTTATTCAGATGTGTCACCACTTTGCCAATATCTGAAGAAAGACCCAAACTGTCACTTAGAGGACATTGGTTAGGATGTTCAGAAACAACCCAGGAACCATCAAACCTCAAGCCTTAGACTATTGAAAATTTGTGGACTGTGTTTAAAAGCCAAGTCTCTGCCAAGAAACTAACCAATTTAAATGAACTCTACCAATTCTGCCAAGTAGACTGGTCCAGCTGGAATTATGCCAGAAGCTTGTTGACGGCTACCAAAAGTGTTGACATGCATGCTAGGGGACATTTAACCAAATGTTCATAGGGTGTATGTATATATATCTGAGCCTGTTTGGTTAGAGCAAATCAGGTGCACCCAATTCCTCCTTCTCCAACTCTCCAACTCCAACTCCTTCTTCCCCACTGTTATCAGACTCCTGAACAGCTGACCTACCTCAACTGCAATTTGCACACTAAGTTCATTTCACACATTAAGCTCCTTTGTACATTCTTTTCCATTGACAACTGCATACCTCATTTGTCTTCATTTACTTATTTTTGTACTTATTTATTTATCTTTCATTATTTTTATCCTTATTTTTACCATATTTATCTTAATATCTTGTCTTATTTTTATCCTTATTTATCTTGTTCCTTCAACCCTACCTAACTTGGCATTTCTGTATGGACAGCAAAGGAAGAATTTCATTGCACAGAGAAATGCTGTTTCTTCTGTACACATGACAATAAACACTTTGAATCTTGAATTCCTTTTTAATAAAGTCATTAAAGACGTATGATGTATAATCATTTCACCCCGAAAAAGAAATAGTTCTAAAAAAAATTTAAAAGCTCAAGATTAACATAGGATTCATACCCATGAGTGTATATGAACTTCTGATCAGAAGTGTGCATCATTCAGCTTGGAAATATCAGTTTCCTGAAGATTTTCATTATCTTTATAGAAACGCTCATGGATTGGATTAAGTTTGGCTAGTTTGAGCTGCGCTCCATCGGCAAACGCAACATTCGGTGCTCCCACTCTCTGACATGTCAGTGCAGCTCTGCCTGCTGTTTGAACCCCTCCGCCAACTGAATATCCACCACTATATCATGTTTGAAGTGAGCAGTGAGCTCAGGGGATAGTCACAAAACTTTAACAAATCAGTCGTTTCATTTTTTTTTTTTTTTCTTCCTGTCCCGTTTGGATCTTTAGCCATCAGAATTTTTTTTTTAAGGCCAAGAGAGATGCCAAGCAGATTTACTTTACCAAGTGGATTATCATGGCCTTGCCATATTGGTCCATTTGATTGACCTTTATTATAATTATGTCGGGACGGACATGACTGGGGGATAGGACAGGGAGAAAGAATGAAAGAAAGAGGGGGAGAGAAAGAAAAATAGAGGGGAGAAGAGATGGTGAGAAAGGGGAGAAGAAAGAAAGAAAAAACAAACAAAACACCTGGATCACCTGTATGGAGAAAAAAAAACAGAAGGGAAAATAAACAAACAAAAAAGAGCAACACAATAAATACAACACCATCACAATAAACTAGCTAGCAGTATAACAGTAGATACTAAATATTAAATGTTATTGTGCAGCACGCAAGATAGACAGCGC
>VUQY01043222.1:0-11105 GCA_015108415.1 Tilapia sparrmanii
ATATATCTATATATATATATATATATATACATATATATATATCTATATATATCTATATATATCTATATATATCTATATATATCTATATATATATATATATATATATATATATATATATATATATATATTAGGCTGCCATAAATGTGTGTAGGTGTAGGCAGTTGGCAGAGGGTGGTGGGGGTAAGTGAGTAAAACAAATCTATTATGATTCAAGTGACAGCACTCCAAAAGGAATAAATAACTTTATTAAAAGGAGGAATTTGCTAGTCTGTTATCATGATCAGCTTTGATCAGTTTAGCTCAATTAATAGATAAGTTATGAATCTTTGTATTAATGCATCTTGATAGATAATTTATGTTTATCTGTTTATGTTTATGGAAAGTTATATAGATTTTTCATAAATATTTTTGAAGGACCACATGGTTTCAAGAATGTTGCAAGAAGGTGTATTTGAGACCAAAGCCTAATTGTTTTCTTAAACCTAAGCTGAGCAGTTCAAAGAGGTTTTAGTATCTAAGACTGACAAAGTAGTAATCAGTACCTAAACCTAACAAATTGGTTTTCAGTGTCTAAACATACACAAGTTGTTTTTGTACTTGGAACTTACTAATGTAAGTAAATGAAAGCAAAAGTAAGAAAGTGTAAACATTGTAAATCATCACAAAACTCAAATCCAAACCTGGACAAAAACCACAGACTCATGAACTCCAGACTCCGCCAACATCCTTCCAACTTCCTTAAAGCTTTCGCTCCTTAAAAGAGAATCTTTAAGAAGTAGTGCAATGCACTACTGACAGGAAAGGACACCTTGTGTGCATGTTGGCACCATTAAACAGAAAGACAGTGTTTGACATTATGTGACAAGAATGTGGGGTCATGTTTGTGTAAGAAAGCAGATACAATTCCCCTTTTAATGATACATCCTCACACTACTTTATCCTGAAGGTCCTCAATTCTCAGAACAATTAAAAGAAGCAGGTCTACGTTGGTGTTTTCGCAACTGCCTCCCTCAAGGTGTGCAGAGAGTGCTTTTTGTTTGATGCTCAGGAGACTCTAAGGTGGGTGAATTTCTGAAATCTCTCCCCACAACTGCTCCCTAGAATAATAATTTCATCTTTTAAGAGGAAGGCAGGGGAATGTCAAATAGCAGAACAGAGAACCAATGAGAGACTAGTTACAGACGACAAACCCTCCCTATGCTCCTGAGAGCTATGGTAAACCAGGATTCAGCCTCCACTTATGGATACATAAGTGAAAGGAAAAGAGATGATGACAATTATGGAAAGACCTATGAACACATACTTCAAGAAGAGGGAGGACCATAAGGTGACATATAACAGCAGAGGAAGGTGTACACAGATCAGATACATCCTATACAGAAGGTTCAGTCTCAAAGAGATAGAAGACTGCAGAGAGGAGTCAAGACAGCCTCTGGGTAGTAGGGAAGAGTTACCAGAATGCTGGAAAAGTACAGATGAAGTGAAATGCCAAGATTTTTTGTCCGGTGTATGGCCAGGTGGCTGACAAAGAAAAGTTCCCATATGGAGATGTCTAGAAGCTGGGCACTAGGTAGGAGAAAATGGTCTGTTACAATTAGTAAGTCGGAGAGATTAAGCTGAAAAGGTTGTGCTGCAGGTTAGAGTGCTTAGAATACAATTGGAAATGTACTAACAAATGAAAAGACCACCTTACCAAGGTGGTAAGGAGATGTCATCTGAACCATTCCTCTGACCTGAGGAGTGGAGACGAAGTCTACTGGTACTGATTTTCAAGAACAGAGGTTACATGGAGATCTGTTATAACTACAGGAGGATAAAGATGATGAGCCATACTATAGAGATATGGGAAATAGTTGTTGAATGTTAAAGAGAGAAGTGACAATTAGTGAGCAGTAGCATCGCTTCATGCTGAGAAAGAGCACTACAGGTGCAATTTTTGCTTTGAGAGTGTTGATGGAAAACTACAGACAAAGTCAGAACAAGTTGATAAAAAGCGTAAAAGTACATGAGGGTGGTGCAGGACATCTATGAGGACAGTGAGAAAGCAGTGAAGTGTGGGGTAGGAGTGACAGATGGATTCAAGGTGGGGTGGGATTACATGAGAGATCAGCTCTGAGCCCTTCCTATTTGCAGTGGTGATGGACAGATTGACAGATGAGGTGAAGCAGGCAAGCAGTAGTCTCCATGGACTATAATGTTTGCAGAAAACATTGTGATCTGTAGTGAGAGTAGGCAGCAGGTGGGAGAGAGCCTGGAGAGAAAAAGAATTAAAGCCTGGAGAAGCAAGACAGAATACATGTGTGTAAATGAGAGGGAGACAGTTGCAAAAGTGCAAGGAGGTCAGTTATACAAAGCAACAGACAATACACAAGAGAGGTGAAAAAGAGAGCGGGTGGGCGGAGATAAGTGTCAGGGGTGATTTGTGACAGAAAGATAGCAACAAAAATGATAGGGAAGCTTTACAAGATGGTAGTGAGACCTGCTATCATGTTCTAGTTTGGCAACTGTGGCAGTAACAAAAAGGCAGGAATCAAAGCTGGAGGTGGTAGAGTTAAGATTTTCATTGTGACTGACCAGAAAGGACTGATTAGAAACAGGCATGTCGGAGGGGCAACGTTCAGCGTTTTGGAGACAAAGTTAAGGAGGAAAGGCTGAGATAGTCTATATGTGCAGTGGATGGATTGTGGATGTGCTGGGCAAAAGATGTTTAATATGCTGCTGGCAGGAAGGAGGAAAAGAGGATGATGACAGATAAGATTCATAGACGTAGTGAAGGAGAGTCAGTGTGACAGAAGAGAATGCTTGTGTTGTGAGTCCACTGTGATGACCTGTGCAGTTAGCTAAAAGAAGAAGATGATCTTATTTCTTATTTGTGGGGATCATTTTATCAAAATGAATGGTTTATTCACTAAGATAATTGCTGTAATCTGGACCTAGTTCCAGGCTGGTAATGTGTAAGCCCAGAATTGAGAAATACTTTGAAACTCTGTTGCCATTTTGAAAACAATTTAATACAACATTAGAATAGAATAGAATAGGATAGAATAGAATAGAATAGAATAGAATAGAATAGAATAGTCATTTCTTGTGATTGTACATGTACAACAAAACTATGTTTTTGATGTGCTTGTTGTTGTTTTTAGCTTCTATAGGTGTAAAGTGTAAAAGATTCAGTACTTTTGTTCATATAATGTACATTTCTTAAAGCTTTCCTGATATTTTTCTGTACAAGAGCCTGGACCTGCTTCTAAAAATGGCAGCCTAGCATTTTTTGTTAATGGTTGCCTAGTGTAGCACATTCAGTAAAGGAGCAGTCTAGTATGACCACTAAGAAAAATAACGGCAGCATCTTTGTATTTTTTTCGGGTTCAAAAGATTAGTTTTTTTACAGAAATATGACTTGCCTATTTTATATATTTGTTTTTGTATAATTGCTCTGTTGTGTCCACAAAAACAAATGTTATAACCAAATTGTGCGATCTTATGAAAGGACAGATATCATAATATCTGTAATTAAATATTGTTTAAATGTCAGACACTGAGAAAGTTACCCAAACCAGCCATTTGTAGAAGTAGTTTTTACCTCGGTACTGGAGCTTCTGGGCCCTGTTGTTTGGGCAGTCTTTGCCCTGCATGCTGAAGTTAATATTGGTGCGGATGCAGCGGTTGTTTAGAGGCTGCACAGGACGAACGTTGTCACTCATGCTTAGAAAGATCTGAGAGGGCTGGTTCTGGCTCAGCAGCCGCAAGGAGTGCATCTAACATCAAGACAGAGAGAGAGAGAAAAAAAGAGGGGGAGGGAAGAGAAGCAAAATTGGCTAAAGTATCATGGAAATGTGAGTCAGCCTTTTTTATTCACTGCATTAATTTCCAGCAAGGTCTGAGTAGAAGATTACACACAGGAGGAGAGATTTTGGAGGAAAAGCCTCAATGTGAGTAGACATATTTCACAGAGTAATTTTTTGAGAGAGAATCCTGATCTGAGACAGGTAAGCCCCAGTGTATTCTGGGAGCTTTGTTTCAGGTCTGTGCTGGTGGGTGAGGCTCACCTGCATCCGTGTGAGATACACTGGCTTGTTCATCAAGATCCACGTGGCGGTCTCAAAACATGGAGGGATGGTCATCGATCCATCATATGTGATATAACTACTTGTTTCTGGATAAATCTCCTCTATGTTCAGGCCATTCAGTAGATATGCATCATCTGCGGGGTAAAAAGCCAGAAAACCGAAACAAAATGAGACCTCTAATGTTTCATCGGAAGACACTGGAAATGTAGTTGTATAAAAATTGTATTTCACATGTAAAATTAATGGATTTGTAAACAAATTACTAAAAGATTATCATATACTGTGATTTTTTTCACAGACTTGGAGGTAAGGAGACAGTTACACTACCTGTTTCAGTTACTGGAGACAAAAAATAATGGCCCACAAACAAGCAGTGACTTAAGGTGGCTGCAATAATTTCATGCAAAGGATTTTCTTCCAAGCAGTAAAGCAATCCTTTTATTTGCAGTTATGCTAGTTTATCCAATTATTTTTGAGTCTTTAAAAATGGGGAACTATGTCAAAAAATGGCTGTAATTCTGTAATCAGTGCTGAAAGTTTTCAGTCATGTGTTTTCTGTTTGACTTTAAATAAGTGGTAGTATTATAAGGGAAAGATATGTGAAAGCTATATCATTGTCCAAATGTTTTTAGATATTCAGAAAATATTCAGATCTGGGAGTTGGACACTGGCACCAAATTTGACCAACCTGACCAAGGAGAAGCAGCACTCCATTATTTAGAGACATGCACAACTCTCTGGTGTATATCTTTATGGAGACTGATTCATTACTACAGCACAATTGTTAGAGTACCATGCAACGTAAATGTGACTGTATATAAAGGATGCACATAGTAACTGTGACATCACTAATTGGTTAATGCTTAATGAAATCCTTGAGCTCCACATTTTTCATCTTGATGTTTGGAATCTAAATCCAGTCCTCCAAGTTGGCAAAAAACTTGTGATTGACAGATTGTTAGTCAGTGAGCATTTCCTTACTCTAACAGGGACTATAATTCACAAAATGTTGTATTTAGTATGACCTAACATTAGTGATTCAAACTAAAGTTTCTATTGAGTTTCCCATATACTTCTATACAGCCTGAAGACTTTTTGCAACTAGAGGATTAGCCACATGTTGGTCATTATGTAGGTTTATGGCATATCTGCATTAGCTTCAGTTTTTATTAAAGCTTGCAGGTTGTTTTGTTTTGGTCATAGCTCTAAAAATGAGTCAGTGTATGATTTTAATGAAACTGGTTATAAAATTCAGTATTTAACATAAATTGCTGAGCTGATATTTTCATTCATACAGAAAATTACTAGGGTACTCTAACTCAACTGCAATTGTAGAACAAATACAGTGGATGGCATAAATCTGTGTACTCCAATTGAGTAGTAAACAGTGGAATACACTGGTGTAATAAATAAGCTGTAATTTGAGTCACTTCTCATACGGAGTCTGGTTATCATTACAACTCTTTCATAAGAAATTTTTCTCACTTCTTTCATTTGCTGTTCTGTGAATGACAGCTTGTTGGTGTGGCAACACAAAACCTCTTTTATTCAAACTGTCTCCACTGTCAGGATGCTAATTGGACAGACTACAACTTCCTCTTCCTCTCTTTCTCCCCCTCCATTCGCTATAACTTGCTGTCTACTAGTCCTCTCATGACAGATGGGCTACTGATTGTGGTGAGGTCACAGTGGTGGGCTGCTGCAGCTTTAATGCTGAATCAGCTGCATCACTACTAAATACTAACTGATGCATCAAAGGAATAGGAGCTGTGAAAAAATAAAAAGCACTTTAGGCCACTCCACCTACACTGATATTTGATCGTGTGGTTTTTTAATGTGTATGTATCTTTATATACAACTGAGTGTAAATCTGTGCTTTTTGGGAAGAAAAACAGAAAAACGCTGGACTGGTAGCATTATTGGCTGTGAGAGGGATATGCCTAAGGACTCATGGGTATGAGTGGGTGGTGTGTGACAGCATCTGCATGTGTGTTTCTGTGAGTCAGTGTGTGCGAAAAAGCATATCTGACAGAGTTTTGACAGCTGTTAAAATCCATGCTTTTTTGCTGCTCCTCCTAGTGGACCCAAAAGATCCCCCTCTGCCACCCAACAACACACCCACCCTCAGTGACATGGTGTTCACAGACCACATGAGGTTATCCGTGATGTACAGCCCCAGAAACTAGGTGCTACTGACCACCTCCACAGCTGTGTTGTTGGTGAGAAGTGGGACGTGGCTGGGTTGGTTCTGATGTTGACAATGACCTCCTGAGCTTTATCGATATTCAGGTTGTTGATTCTGACCAGCCCACCATGTACTGTGTCATCCACAAACTTGTGGTGGGTGGCAATCCTGGGGATGCAGTTGCGTATCAACAGGGTGAAAAGTAGAGGGCTCAGAACACAGTCCTGAGGGGAGCCTGTGCTGAGGATGATGACACTGGACAGGTTCTATCCAACCCAACCATGCAAACCCCATGAACTGTGATCCACTTGGAGCACTATGCAGAGCATGCTGCTTGGCCAATTTATGATTGGTGCTTTAACAACTTATTACACACAACCACCTACTTTTATATGTTATTCTTGTGATGGTGTCTCTGTTCAGCATTCGATTCAGGAATGAGTTCGAGGTCTCAGCAATCTAGAAAAAAGAGAAAAGGAAAAAAGAGGGTCAAAAGAGCGAGGTTAAATGGTCACATAATGAGTTGAGAGCTCTGCTCTTGTATGATTAAACGAAATTTAATCTATTCGGGACAGTACTTCTAAGTATAATGAGAGTGTATTTTTTAATATATCACCTTTTTAGGAGACTATTAAAAAAGCCTCAAAGACTGTGCTCTAATGACAGCAGAACTTGAACTGAAGTCTGCCTCTGTTGAGGTAGCAGGAGTTGTAAATGTCTTCATGGGAGGCAAGTGGGTAATGGATAATTTTCTGGGCAGTGGAAATGGCCCTTATGAGTGCACTTCACTCTGCTGAGACGCAGATGGCAAACCATGCAGACATGCTTTAGGTCGACGCATGCTCAGTAGAAGAGTGGAAGAAGGAGACAATCAGTTTCTGAGCCAAGTTGTTAATTCTGTGGATCCACAATAGGTGGAAACACTGCTGGGCCTGTTTGACCCCTGTGAGTTTTACTACTGGGTTAGGTAATGGATTCCATGTATAGCTCTTATTTAAAACAAAGACATAACCTTGTGATTTTCTTTTTGCTTAAGAAGTATATGAAAATGAGGATAGGCTACTGAAACCCCCGATGTTTGTTTGTTTTTAGTTTGCATTTTCCACACATTTTACTATGATTTTGCTTCCTTTGTTATTTGATTATTGTATACATACATCCACATATTTTTACTCATGTTGTGATATTGAGTTTCATCTTGTGGCCCACTCTCACACACTGCTGAATTTGCATGCTGATGAAAGTGGAACTGATATTCAACTGACAAGCAACTCACTATTTTCTGTAGGTAAACAGTTGTGAAACATTTTAAAGTGTCCTCATCAGTGCGTGCTTGGAGAAACAGCTAAGCAGTAAGATGACATTTCTTACAGCAGCTTTGCAGTCATTTAGGCACTTATGCTATTACGGAGCACACATCCACAGTAGGTGTACAGCTAATTGTCAAAACAAGAATAATGAAGGAATATGCTAGGACAGTACCATATAAACTTCCCTGGATTAATTTCTCTGGAAACACAAATTGCTAAAGACAAAACAAACAAACATTCACTTTCATTGTGGCTGGGGAAAAAGGCTGTTACTGGTATAGTAAGTCTCCATTTCTGGCTACATGCCTGTTCAAAAGCCTGTCCTCCATTTGTCTAGTACTGTGATAATTCCTAGAATACTAGGTATGGTAAAAATCAAAGATTTATTTTTTTGTCTAACCTTGCCTGACATGAACTCATGAAAATCAGATTTTTGTTCAGCTAATGGCTTCAAGTCCATCCTTTACTCTGACCTCCATAACTAAAATGAAAACACACTGTCAAGCAAAGTTTTGCTGGGTGTTGGACCCAGCTTTTGGAGTTTATTTGGTTTTATTGAGCGTTTTTGTGTTATTACGATTCAAGTTTCACAGTCCTGAATTTATTCTTGTTATTGTTTCAGATTTTTCTTGTGATCTCAGTTCATTATTCCTATAATTCTCTATTTATTGAATTCCTTAATTATCAGGTTTATGAGGTTCCCCTTGTGTTTTGTCCCTCACTTCCCATGTGTGTGTGTACCTATGTCTTGTGTCCATTTTCTGTTTACATGTTACATGTTCCTCCTTGTGTTTCACTCCACGTTCCCCCTGCCCCTCTTGTGTATTCATGTATGTTTGCCACAGCCCATTTTGCCCAATGCCCCTTGACTTATGCCAGTGTTTCCCTCTTTTGGCCCCCTCCTCTGTCTTTCCAGTCAATTCTGTTCTCATGTGCGTTCCTCCCTCCCAGCCATGTGTCTTGCCACATGTTGAATTTGTGTCTTAGTGTTTCCTGTTTTATTTCGGCAGTGTCTTGTGTTCAGTGTGTTTAGTTTTGCTTCCTCGTGTCATTATTTCTATTCGTCCCAGCTGTGTTCCCATGCGTTTCCACTTCCCTCGTCACCCCTTTGTTCATTGTCAGATTTCCTGTTCTTCATGTGTCATGTTCTGGTACTCATGTTCTAGTGTTCCAGTGTTTGTTTAGTTCAGTTTTCCCAGTGTTGTCCAGTTAATTTTGCCTTAGAGTCCTAATGCCTTTTGTTTGTGTTGCTCTCAGCTTAAATACTTGGTTTAAGTTAAACTTAAAATTCCACGTGTCTGCTTTAGAATTTTCAACACTATCTCTCTGCTCCATTACAAATTCCATATGTGTGGGGTATGACCCCCCCTTGGTTGTGGCATGTGGATACTTCTTTGAGACACTCCTGCTAGCCCGGCAACGCCCTAAAGCTTACATATAAAATGTTCTGTTTCTGTTTCCAGAAGGGAACCCTGCTGAACTCGATACGTTGATGAACAAATTCAAATGTATGATGAAGATTAAATGACTGCAATGTATTTCTGTTAATATCTATAGCATGTTCTAATTTCCGTAATAAAATTTTGTGATGGGAGGGCAGGTCTTTCTATACCCTAATTTCCTTCACCCTGTCCAAGACGGGCTTCGGTGGAGTGGTGGTGTGGGGGCCTGGCTGAATGTGTTCCAGGGTTGCTCACACTTCTCTGACTGCTTGTGCCAAGTTTGGTAGAGGGTAAGTATGTTTTTTTTGTTTTTTCAGGAGTTAAGCTCGGCCCCATAGTTTCAGTGAAGGACCTTACTCCAGGCAAAAGTGCTTCAGTGTACCAAGACATTCAGGAGAGTGTCACACTCCCAGCTTTGTGAGAACAGTTTGGGGATGGTCCTTTCCTGCTCCAACGTAACAACACACCAGTGGGCAAAGTAAGGCGATTTAGACATTACTAAGAAAGTTTTGTGTGGAAGGACTTGACTGGTCTATACAGAGTCAACTTGACAGAATACCTTTTGGAGGAATTAGAGTAGACAGTCAGCCAGGCCTTCTTTTCCAACATAACTGTCTGACCTCACAAATGCAGTTCTGTAAGAATGGTCAAAAGTTTACAGAAACACATTCCTAAACCTTGTGGAATCTGTTATAATAATAACGGATTGCATTTATATAGCGCTTTTCGAGACCCTCAAAGCGCTTTACAATTCCACTATTCATTCGCTCTCACATTCACACACTGATGGAGGCAAGCTACAGTTGTAGCCACAGCTGCCCTGGGGCAGACTGACAAAAGCGAGGCTGCCATCGGCCCATCACCAGTAGGGGAAGTGTCTTGCCCAAAGACACAATGACTGAGACTGTCCGAGCGGGGGCTCGAACCGGCAACCTTCCGATCACAAGACGAACTGCCAACTCTTGAGCCACGATCGCGTTATTATTGTAAATGGTAGGCGGCATTATATGGGTTAAGAATGGGATGTTACTGAGGTTCATATGGCTGTGAAAGCAGATAAGCAAATACTTTTGGCAATATAGGGTATTGAGGTCCAGAATATGGTTCTTCAGAAACTTTAAAATTTGAGCATGCAGAAGGGCCTGGGTCACAGAGGGTCTAAGGATCAGTGGCTCTTCTTTTAGTTCATGATTAATCTTTATTTATTTCTTCAGCTTGAATCTGCTTTCTTTTTCAGTGTACTGATACATTTTATTGACATTTATTTAAAATGCCATGTCATCACACCTTAATGTCTTGTAAAAAATTAGATCAATTAGTCAGCTGATGCTTTAGAAAACATCTTTTCCTAAATTAGTTTTAAGGGTAAGAATACCAAAATAATTAGTTCAAGAGAATTTAAAGATAAACCTTCTCATTGCAGACTGGATTTTGGAATTCCTGAAAAGGATCAATACATTTATTTGGTTTTCATATTGTTGTGTCCAATGAAATCAAATATTTTGTTTTTAACATTTAACATTTTTAACATTGAAAATATTAGGAAACATGCTTCTATACTACACCCACTTAGGCTACGTCCACACGTACCTGGGTATTTTTGAAAACGGAGATTTTTCTATGCGTTTGCACCTTTCGTTCACACGTAAACGGCGTTTTCGGTCACTGAAAATGGAGATTTTTAAAAACGCCTGCCAGGGTGGATATTTTCGAAAACTCAGTTTTTGCGTTTACCTGTGGACGAGGAAAACGGAGAAAACGCAGCGTCAAAGGTGTGCGCCTTTTTGACGTCACACTGTGCGCCACGTTATTGTTTCGGTGAAATGAATTACTACAATGAGGGACTTAGATAAAATACTGTTACTGTTAATTGTACTCTCTGCAGTGTTTAAATGCTTACATATACACACACAGTTACTGTCCCTCCACACTCGGTTCTGCTTCTATGTGCCATCTTTGTTTACTATTTCCCACTGAGGCTTCTAGACTTCTGATTGGCCAACATTTCTACACGGTTAGTAATATATCGCCACCTGTTGATTTGGCATGTTCCTAGCAGCGTTTGCCTTCATTTTTGCGTTTACGTGTGGACGGGATT